>JAGVVM010007385.1:0-33295 GCA_019149425.1 Psidium friedrichsthalianum
TTCTGCTCTCGCGTCCACGGAGACGGAGATCTACGTGGGATTCGTGGAAATGAACGGTTGCAATCCACCTGATCCGGCGAACTAGCAACGAATGATAAATTATTCTATTCCTAACAACAATTTCTATACAGGAACAAATTTTTCTGTTACTATTCCTTGATGATTTTCTGAACAGAGGTTATCACTTCAAGAGGCAAATGTGTATCTAGATCCGGGTGTATTGGGTCAAATGAATCACAACGGTTGATTTTGTGGAACCGATGATATGAATGGCTATGATTCATTTGATTTGTGGGACCCGCGTCTAGGTAAAAATATTTCCTTCGTTGGTGCCTTTACTTTTGGATGAAAAACGATCAGATATACAATTCGCTCATTATCTCTATAGAATTTCCCCCGAGAGTGGGGTCCCTCCAAGGGAAATGCTTTCAAAAAAAGTACAATTTCAATCATAGATCCACTGTTTTGCATAAAATACTCTTCGATATGCGATCGACAAGTGTAACGACAAGCAAGCCCAACATCCTGGCGTGCCATTTCAACACGCACGAGTCGATTTTAAGCATCTTCATAAATTATGGACCAAAATGTGAATTTATCAAATATATACAAACTTAGGTCAAATATCAGTCGCGAAAAAATTAACATACCCAGCCAGCCAAAGAAAAAACTAATCATAAATCTTTAATAAAAGAAGAAGAAGAAACTCATCGTTGATATTTTTATGTATACATGATAAATAATACATAGCATGTCGAAATTCTTTATTTTTTAAGAAATGATGTGTCAACATGTAGTATCGTTTCATAACGCGTGTCGGCATCAGTATTACTTAGAAGTCTAGTACTCCCATTATTCAATGCGTGATACCGTCCACTCTCGTCACTTCAACGTCTTCAAAGTCGATTGTCGAGTTATACCTTGTCCATTTCTAGTACTCCGGTCATCACTCATGTCACTTATCAATTTGGCGTGCAATCTAGATCATACTCATATTATTCACAGTAATCTAACTCGATTCCTGTGAGTCGAGCATTACAGAATAATTTATACCAAATATGAACAATGATCCTTTGGGAATGAATCACAACTTAAGAAGTGAGCGGCAGGTCATTTTTCATC
Source organism: Psidium friedrichsthalianum (assembly GCA_019149425.1). NCBI lineage: Eukaryota > Viridiplantae > Streptophyta > Magnoliopsida > Myrtales > Myrtaceae > Psidium > Psidium friedrichsthalianum. The sequence goes on from JAGVVM010007385.1 coordinate 1,123, forward strand.
CTAATTTAAGAAATAAGAGTGTTACCCAATTAGCATAATCTAGGTAACGCAACTTTTTCTGAGAGGGGAAACACTTTGGTTTCCTCCTCGGTGGGGACAAGCACAGTCAACATTATTGACTTCGCCCTAGGGTTTCCTCGTTGGCATGCCCACATGATTCTCTTCCCGCTCGAACAGAGAGGACCACAAAAGAAGAGCATGCGAAGTTAAAGGATAAAACAAAAAAGTCGCATCATGATGCATGTCCCGAGCAGTGGCCCCTGTGCAGTGTGCAGCGTAGGGTCCTCGCTCATTGTCCGAGGGTCTTCCCCTTAAATTTCCATGCAAATGCGACCGAGGAAGATGGAGGAAGGAAGCTACTGCTGTCGCTGTCTTTGGTGCAGAGCGTAGTGCGTGTGCGCGTGGGGTCATCTTTCCCTGGTTCCGCTTCTGGGTGATATACGTCGTGGAAATTTATGAGACAATGTCGCTGGGCAAGAAGAGAGGGACATTCATTCGTTCATTCATTCAATGAACAGTCCTCGCAATGAAGCAACATTACGGATCCTGACAGGGCCAGGATCGTGCATGAGCGGTTCAATCCAATTAGGGAATGCAGGTGTAGTTTCTAGGATTTTGGGTCTGTGCTGCTTCTCGATTCTCATATCATGTCCAAATCACGCCGCAGTCGCATTTACATAGCCTGGCACATGCACGGACTACTGCTGCTGCCGCTACCTAGCGGTGGTCAAAATCGAACTGCATGTCTCGAACTGAAACACGAATCGATCCGAAATGCTCGAGTGATTTAGGTTCGGTTCTCGTCATGTTCGGGTATCCCTAGAGGATCCTCATCTTTGACATTTCCTCACCCACCTTCCTTCTCGCGCTATTTGAAAAGTGAACGATTCTCCATTTACATAACGACGGAGAAGTCATGAGATAGATCCGATGGGGCAACCAGGGCGGGTCACGGCGGCGTGTGGAGGTTACCTTCCCGATGAGAGCGCATCGCAGCGGCAAGAAGTCACCAGTCTGCTGAGCACGTGACCTCCAAATGTCGTCGAAAGCAGCCGATAATCCCACCACCCAACGTGGACCCCGCTCGGAGACTTTTAATGCGTACGACGACCTAAAGCCTTAATGTTAAACCCCTAGGATGCTGATGATATGACGATTCGTGGGGGGGAACCCCAATCAACGTGTTGTGGCTTTGTGTCCGAATTGTCAACTCCCCTGTTGGAATTATAAAACCCGATTATGGTCCCGAAATCTCAACGTAATCACCCCCTTTTCGGCCAGAGTTAGGCAGGGTAAGAAGGCCGAGAGGGTGGCTTTTGGGTTAACTTTAGTTGTTGCGTGGCTAAGCACTAATCGATTTCATTATCCTTTGTGAAGAAACCTCGTTTGGATTTTGGTCTTTGGAGGTTAGGCTTACTGACCTGTCGCCTAAGCCCTTTTCCTAAAAGGGGGGTGAATTCTTAATTCCATCCCCTTATGGGGTTAATCATTTTTGAGATTGCGTGACACGGATGGATTATGATACGGAGGACGACACAAAGAGCACTCATGTAATTAATAAGTAACATCACGATTGATTTTCATTATATTTAGATGCCGCGTGTTTGGAATTCATTAGTCATGTTTTTTTATCGTCGCTATGAGTTTTGACCTTGCTCTGTTACGATTTTCTCGCAACCCATGTCAAAAGATGCTACTACTATTATTTTTTTAAAGGGCTTTTGACTTGTAAAACGAGCACTCAAGTACCTGTCTACCTAGACTGATTGCATGACAGCCATTATAGGATCCATATGTGAGGTTTGCGTGAACCCCACAAACTAAATTTATCCTGATCCAACCGGTCTAGTAGACTCGGGCCAAGGGGAAAAATGCCATGCCTACGCTGTTCGTGACCAACGTTTAGAATGCATCTCCCTGTCTACGTTCAAGTTTCGAATTCAAGAGAATGAGTTAAAATACGCACATTATTTCTCTCAATCAGTAGATTTGCCCCCAAAGCATGGGTTCACTCCTATTAAAATATAAAAATGAGCTCACACGTTGTAGTACTTTGTTATTAATGAATGCGAAAGTTGGCTTCGACAGCGCCAGATTCCTCAGCGTCATATATCTTGTTTTGTTTTTTTTTTTACCCTTGACACGATAAACTTAATCTTTCAAAGTACATATTAGGGGTGAGCATGGCCGGGTGGGCCGGGTCCAGACCTAGACCCTAAACCCGACCCTGTTATAACAGGTTCTCAATTTTTGGAACCGAGACCCTACCCTGTTTATCTTGGACCCTGTTTTGGAACCGACCCTGTTTTTCGGTCCGGTTCCAGGGTTTACCCGGTTTCCCTGTATGCGAAAATGAATACATATTACTCGGACAATGAACTCTACATATTCGACAAAAAAAAAAAGGAATTTGCATTTACAAATGTAAATACTCTCTAGTGCAAGATTGAACTTAGACATCAAGTCACATAACACTAAGAGAAAGGAAGAATTTTAGGATTACATGTTGCCCTAGTCAAATGAAAATGTAAAATAGAAAAAGCAGTTATTCATCTGTATTCTATCATCCCCAAAAGAAACAGAGCCCACGGTGCAAAAATTATATTCAGAGGAGGCCGAGGTAAGGGGCTGCAAGTGTGTGATGCAACGCAAGGCGAAGACTTAAGTCGATTAGAGTTTTTTTTAAAAAAAACATCATCTAAAAACCGGTCCTATAAACCGGTTCGGGTGGGTTCTTACGTAGACCCGGGAACCGGATTGGTTCTAACCGGTTCTCAAAAATTGGAACCGGTTCCCGGCCCAGTTTCAACGGGAACCGATTCCCGGCCCTGTTTTTCGGGTGGGCCGATCCGGGTACCGGGTAAACCGGTTTGGTGCTCACCCCTAGTACATATCCATCAACAAAATATTTAGAACCGCTATACTTAGCAACAAAATATCGATAATTTACAGCCCATAAAGATAAACATGTAAGATAAAATAAATAACAAAAAGTTCAAAACATGTAACATAAAACATAAACTATAAAATAAGTTCAAAATATGTTACATAAAACATAAATCATAAAACTTCTTTCCTCTTTCATCCATAAATGATTGCTCCAAATTCTAAAAACCTGAGAACAAAACAAAACAAAATAAACATAATTAAAATGGGTTCAGACCAAGATATCAAGGTTGGTCTGCCGTTCGGTTCAGTACCCGACGATGGGATTGCATAGTGCCTGTTCCCCGTGTTAGAGACCGAGGACCGGACCATTTTCCTCCTGGATTGGATTGCGCAGTGCCGATCCAGTTTAGCGTCCATCTTGAACCAGTGCTCTCCCCTAGTCATGATGCACAAAACAGCCACTACATGATCACATTTTTACCAATCCGGCACTTCAGACGATTGACATGATGACGAGATAGATCCTTCTGAGTCGCATACTTTCTAACAAAATTTTCAGCTGGATGGCAAATTTCCCCATTTCACAACATGTTGTTATGTATACCTCGTGGAGTTCTTGCCTACGTATCGTCTTGCAGGGAGACAGGAAATTCATGCTCAGCAGTCGCTGCAATCGATAAGGAAAATTGCAGGTACCAAAGCGTCTCATTATTGCCCGCGTAGTAACGCAAGAAAGTTTTTAAAAATGGGGGAGCCTGGAGAAAGAAAGAACCTTCAAAACGAAGCGGTGCACGCACGCTCGCACATGACTCATGCACATGCCAAGGAATCGCATTTTAAAGTAAACCGAGGAGCGAAGGTACATCTTTAAGAGTGCCAAGGGAATCAGTTGCTTCAGTGGGTGGATCTTCATTTCCCCATGTGAAGTGCCATTGTGTGCTTTTAACCCCTAAAAGAGGATAGAAGACTAAAATAAGGAGGAGGGAGAATGCCGATTGCTTTTGCTCTGTTTTAGTTATTCGTGATTCATGATAAGATCGAGTAAAAGACGGTTCAGACTGCTCAATCAAATCTCACAAAAGAATTTTTGATGTTTTGATTCGATTTGAGAGTACAAAAAAAAAATATTCACAAATCAAACGAAATGTTTTTAGTTATTCTATGGATAATTTTGAAAATTTCAATTGTTTTGTGCGTGACATAGGAAGTAGATACACCCTTCACATGGGTAGCTAGCATCCTAGTCCATGCACTGTTTTTTGATGTCCTCATGAGCTCTCTCTTAGTTATTCGTGGTTCACGATAAAGATTGTGTAAAAGACAGTTTAGATTACTCAATCAAATCTCGTAAAGCGATTTTTGATGTTTTGGCTCGATTTGAGAGTACAAAATAAAAATATTCACAAATCAGATAGATTCTTTCTACTTGTTTCGTGGATAATTTCGAAATTTCAATTGTCTGCTCTTGATATAGGAGGTGGATACACCCTTGACATGGCTGGCTAGCTAGCATCCTAGTGCACGCATTGTTTTTTGATGTTACAGGCTCTCTCGTAGTTATTTGTGATTTACGATAAGATCGTGTAAAGGACGGTTCAGACTGCTTAATCAAATCTCACAAAGCGATTTTTTATGTTTTGGTTTGATTCGAGAGTGCAAAAGAAAAACATTCACAAATCAAACAGAATCTTTCTACTTATTTCGTAGATACTTTGAAAAATTTCAATTGTCTACGTGTGATATAAGAAGTAAATACACCCTTGACATGGGTAGCAGGCATCCTAGCCCACGCACTGTTTTTCGATGTTACAAATTCTTTGATAGTTATTTGTGGTTCCAGATAAGATCGAGTAAAAGATGGTTCAAACTGCTCAATCAAATCTCACAAAGTGATTTTTGATGTTTTGATAAGATTCTAGAGTACAAAAGAAAAATATTCACAAATCAAACGGAATCTTTCTACTTATTCCATGGATTATTCCGAAAATTTCAACTGTGTGGGCGTGATATAGGAAGCAGATACACCCTTGACATGCCCATCTAGCATACTAGTCCATGCACCGTTTTTTGATGTTACGGACTTTCTTGTAATTATTTGTGGTTCATAATAAGATCATATGAAAGACGGTTCAGATTGCTCAATCAAATCTCACAAAATGATTTTTGATGTTTTGCCTCGATTTGAGAGTATAAAAGAAAAACATTTACAAATCAAATAGAATCTTTCTACTTATTTTGTAGATAATTTCGACATTTTCAATTGTCTTCTCATAATATAGGAAGTGGATACTCCCCTTGACATGGCTAGCTAAGCTAGCATCCTAGTCCACGCATTGTGGGCAGGAGAACTTTTTAGGCTTAGGGGTTGAAATGAAACCAATGCTTGTACCTAGAAATTTCCGTATGTCACTTTTTTGCAAAAGATCCTAACATATCATTACCATGTAAGTGTTGCTAATAATGTGTGGCGTTCGATATTCTAGGAACTCGATAGAAAGGTGTGGATAAGCGATGTATAAGCTACAGATCCATCCCTGAAGTGTAGGCCATGGATTGGAGGGAACATTTGAAATCAGACAAGGGCATGAGGAATGTTCCTTTCCCCTAATCTTAGCTTCAGTTAAGTAGCCAGGGCACATCCCCTCACATTGAGTTGAATTCCTTGGATTCTCCCCCCCCCCCCCCATTACACATGCTTCTGGCCAACACTTTGGGTTCCTTTGTCTGTACTAGCAAAAACCACACACATGGCCAAAACAGAGATTGCACAAAGACAGTCAGCGTGTTCTTTTATTATGATTTTTGTGATTATTGGTGATACAAAGATACAGGTTCCTAATAATAAGTACAGGTTATCAAGAAACCTTTTTGGGCAGTATTTATGGTCGAAAACCACCAACGATAGAAGATATTAATTTAGCCCGATCCGTACATCATATTGATGTTTTTCACTCTGTTTAGCTTGACGAAAGGAATAGGAAATCGACATACGAGAGAGAGGCTTAAGAGCTTTCACAGCCCAACACGCCAAATTCAAAAGGTATAGACGACAACCTAAATGCGAACTCGGATTATTCATACTATTTAACTGGATCGATCTTTTTCTTTTACCAAAAAAAAAAAAACCTTCATTTGTCTTTTGTGGCGTTCTATCAATGAAATCCGTCAAGGACATCAAAGAAAACCATCGTATCTCACTCTCTTTCAAAACTTATTAGGGTTGGGAACAGATCAAGATCCAAGTTCCCATTTTCTGCCAAAATCCTAAAATATTTGAAAGCACAACAAATTTCTTCTCTCCCCTGGAAAATCGAGGACGATTGAGAGCTCCAAATAACAATCAGCAACTTTCGTTCAACCCGCTATATTAGTTTAATACCGCACCATGACCAGACCCCGCCGAGTCCAAGCTAGGTAGCTCCAATGTTCTTTATTAATCTAATTACCCATCATTAAAGAAATAATAATGCATCATCTGCCGACGATCCTGATGATTTGGTGGCCCTTAATGATACCAAATAAACAAATGAAGATTTGCCAACCCAATCATGTTGGCGACTCACCATGATTAGAACCCAGGATAAAATAAGAACCCTAATCTCACATCCGAAGCTCCATGATCTGTGCGGACTGGTCAAGAAGTTGATGAATTGTGTGCGCAAGTGATGTACTGAGCAGATGGCCTACATGACATTATTCTAAGGGTCAACAGCAGTCGGTCGTTGTGGTCACATGGATGATGGGCTAATTAATGTTAGGTTTAAATCTGATGCAGTATAGAATTAAAAGGAAAAATAGAAGTTCATGGAAAAAAAAAAAAAAGAAGCCTGGCCTTCTGGTTTAGTTCGTTCGCTTCGATTAGGAGATAGTGTCGTGCATTATTAAAGCACATGTAATGGGGCTGAATAGAGCTGGTTGGGATCTCTGACAACCTTGTTATGTTTAGTTTAAAGACAAGATTAATGTGATGAACAAGCAACGTAGTGGGGAGAGATGACCTAAGGAATCACGAATCATGCGATTCTTGTTCGTATTTAATCAGAAATAGTGGGGTCGTAATCGTGTTATTTTCTTTTTGAATTTTTATTTATGTTCAGGTAAGTTGGCGGGTGTACTTTTTGAGTCGGTGACCGGGCACTCCTTTCAAATGAACACGATCATGGGCCGGGTGGCTCCGTGGACTAGGGCTGGCAGTGGGTGGGCTAGACCAAGCCCGGTCATTCGGTTTTTGACACGTGGCTTTTCTGCTAGTCAAATGTAGGCCCATGAAAGTCCAAAATTTTCGCGTGATGTTTCTCACTATGCTTTTCACTCAATTGACAATCCTGGGTAGTATTCTGATATTCTTCAACTAGTTAGGGGTGCACGACAACCATTTTGTTCCAAAAATAGATTTTAGATGAGTTTTTGAGAAAAAAATGTGTTTGATAACCACTTAAATTTCTAATCTTGAAACAGAAGTTCGTTGACAACAATTAAAAATTTTACTTCTAGAATAAAAATATGCGACGAGTGTGGCAGCAGCCGGCGATGGTCACGATGGTGGGCGGCGGCGGCTAATAGTGGTGGCGATGGCAGTGGTTGTGATGGCGATGAGGTGTAATTATTTCTGATTTTGTTTTTCGAGAAGCTATAATCCTTACCGAATAAGTTTATATTCCAAATTTGTTCTAGAAATAAGTTTGGACCGGAAACGGAGAAGTAGAATGGTTGTCATGCACCCCCTTAAACCTCATCTTTGCATGCTAGTGAGAAACTTAGAATTTTCCTTTCATTTTCTTTCATTTTTAGAATTATTATAAATGTTTTTTTTTTGTCTATTTGTCTATTTAAAAAAAAACAGAATTTTCACGTAGTCTTCTCTTTCTCTTTCTAGAAAAGAAGGATTTGTATAGTAGTAAAAAAAAATGTGAAGTTTATTTCTTAAATTCTTAGTTCAACTCAAAGTTATAAACTTCATCATCATTACGAAGGAAGAGAAAATTATTCGCAAATAGCCGTAGCGCTTGCATGAAAACTAGTGCTTACAAAACCAACACCCTTCCACGAATTCGTCTGTTTCCATGTCAAGTCCTTAGGCGGCCATGCTGTGTGGTCATGCAATTTTCACGGAGCGTACATCAATTGAAAGTGATCAGATATATCCAACTATTATTTTGTTCATAGTCAAAGTGACACAACGTCAGGGGTGAAAAATTAATCGTACTCCCCTTTACACTGCGCCACCGTCGCGGGTTGCTGCCCCGATGAAAGTCAAGGTTTTGCTCGTCATATCGGGTCAAATCCATGTCCGGGATTCAGAAGTGACAGAGTGACGGCATCTGAGAGCTTGAAGACCGTGGAAAGTTGGAAACATTTGTAAGCAGGAGGGCCAACATGTCATGGGAGACATTTGCTCGAATGACCGGGTAACTGCCCAGAAAGAGACCGACCATGACTGACTTGCATATGTCCCTATTGATGCATCCGTTTGCCGTTTGAGAGCGATTCTTGCCCCTTGTTGCTCTGATGCTGCGCATGCCGATACTTAACAATTTATCCGTAATTTTTTTAAAAGGGAACTCATGTGTCGATTAGTTTGCGAATCGGGTCATTCACTCATGCAAAGCAAACGACATTTTAGCATTAAAATAAGCCACCCATAAGTTTGCTTCCTTTATCGATAGGAGAACGAGTTGAATCAAGTTTCGTTAGGCGAGTTCAAATGTAATATTTGGGCTTCGCCCTTTTCATTACAAAAAAAAAAAAGTTGAATTTGTCCATACTAATTAGACCTGTCATAATGGATCCAAAATCCATTTAATAACCGCAAGTATTTAATTGAGTCATAGCGAGCTTAGTACGCCAACAAAATGGATCTATAAAATAAAGAGGCCAAATGAGTGTTACATAAATGGATCCATTTTGAGCTTATTTACTAGTCATTTAATGCAACCCATTTAAAGGCCTCTTACTTCATTTTACTTTTTTTGCTTTCTTTTTTTTTTTTTTCTTATGAAGCCGGTGATGGTCGTGCCGTTGCCTGGTTGCTGGTCACCTGCCCCGCCGCTCGTCAATTTATTGCGTGGTTGCATTGGTCTATGATTTACACCTCTGAACTTTTAAACCGAGCACCACCGTCGCTCATCGCCGAGCTTCCCCCAGATTCACCAATCATTATATGCGGTGTAGATGCACACGATGGTCAAACCCTCGGACGTGGATACAACATCATCGGCCATGATACGTACAGAAGCATGGCTTGTGCAATTCGGCCACAGAAGATTTTTTTGCTTAAGATATGCTGTATGATCCGGCAATGGACTGCAATCCAGTTCCTAATCAACTAGCCTGATGTACTCAGTAAGCAGGAGCGGAATGCATTTGCTTCGCCTGAAGTAGCTAAATGAGAATACTTTTGATGAAGACAACCAAATGATAAGCGGTACGAATAAATCAAACACGCAGATTTTGTTCATGCATTTCTGGATTCAATTAAAAAGGTTACAGTGTAATCGAGTCAGAAATGCAGAGAGCGATTCAAGAAGAAGAAAACGATAAGAATCAAAGCGATTCAGATAGAACCGAGCCCGAATCGCAAGGAGCACGACTCGGCTCCACTTCACGACAAAAAATGCATTGAATCGGGCTGGCCCGCCAATTCAGCGGGCGGGCTAGACCAAGCCCGATCATTCCGGGCTTTTGACACGTGGCTTCTTTGCTAGTCAAATGTAGGCCCATGAAAGCCCAAAAGTTTCTCGCGATGTTTCTCGCCACGCTTTTCACTCAATTGACAACCTAAGTAAGAAACTTAGAATGCTCCTTTCATTTTTACAATTTTTATAAATGTTTGTTTTCGGATATTAAAAAAAAAAACAGAATTTTCATGTAATCTTCTCTTTCTCTTTCTAGAAAGAGGATTTGTATAGAGGTAAAAAAAAAATAATAATAATGTCAAGTCTATTTCTTAAATTCTCAGTGCAACTCAAAGTTATAAATTTCATCGGTAGTTTATAATTTTTCACAAAGGAAGAGAAATTATTCGCAAATACCTGTAACGCGCGTCGCGTGCATGAAAACTAGTGCTTACAAAGCTAACACCCTTCCACAGAATTCGTCTTTTTCCATGTCAAGTCCTTATGCGGCCATGCTGTGTGGTCATGCAATTTTCACGGAGCGTACATCAGTTGAAAATGATCAGATATCTCCAAATCATTCGCTATTATTTTGTTCATAGTCAAAGTGACACAACGTCAGGGGCGAAAAGTTGATCGTACTTCCCTTTCCACTACTTCCCTTTCCACTGTGCCACCGTCGCGGGTTGTTGCCTCCGATAAAAGCCGAGGTTTTGCTAGTCATATCGGGTCAAATCCACGTCCGGATTCAGAAGTGACACTGACGGCATCTGAAAGCTTGAAGATCGTGGAAAGTTGGAAACATTTGTAATCGGGAGGGCCAACATGTCATGGGAGACATTTGCTCGAATGACCGGGTAACTGCCCCGAAAGAGACCGACCATGACTTGCACATGAACCGACCATGACTTGCATATGTCCCTTTTGATGCATCCGTTTGCCGTTTGACAGCGATTCTTGCCCCTTGTTGCTCCGATGCTGCGCATGCCGATACTTAACAATTTGCCCATAATTTTATGGAAGGAACTCATGTGCGGACTAGTTAGCTAATCGGATCGTTCGCTCATGTGAAGCGAATGGCACTTTAGCTTTAAAATAGGCCACCGGTAAATTTGCTTCCTTTATTGATAGGAAATCATGTTAGATCAAGTTTCGTTAAGCGAGTTCAGATGTAACATTTGAGTTTTAACCCTTTCATTATAAAAAAAAAGGAAGAATTTGTCCATACTTAGGCCTGTCAAAAAGGGTTTACAAAATAACCCACAAAGCATTTAAATGGATCATAGAAAACTTAGCAGCCCAACAAAATGGGTATAAAATAAAGAGGCCAAAATAAGTGAGTTATAAATGAGTTCAAAGGGCAAAATTAATGCGCAAAGGAGAGGACAGAGAAGCGAGACCAAGGAACAAGGGAAACCTTGAGCCCTAATCTGGAAACTAATGTGCCCAAGAAGAGAAGAGAATAGAGAGAATTGTCTAAGAAAAAATCAACGTGCTCGGCAGTCTGGTTGTAGCTAGGCGGGCGATGGTGGTGGGCAGGCTTAGGAAGGGGGGTCCTTGCCTGCGATGTAGGGCCTTACCTGTGGTCAGCCATGGCCAGACCGCCCTCGTTGGTCTTAGATGACAAAGAAGAAAAAATCAGATTTAAAAAAATAAAAAAATTCAGATTCAAAGTTAAAAAATTAAAAACCATATTTTAAAAAAGAAATAAAAATAAGAAATTCAGATTTTTAAAATTAGAAAAATAAAAATAAAAATTATTCACAATGATTAGATATATAAGTGTCTTAGTAATATGGGTCGGATCAAGTATGGGTCAAGAATTTAAACTACGCATAAATGGGTTATAAATGAGTTAATGAGTCAATTTGGATCGGACCATTTATGACCCGACCCACCAATTTGATAGGTCTAATAGTGATTAGTCCACATAATTAACACGTAAATGGGTTTTGTTTTGAAACTCTTCTGAATTCATCTCTGAACTTCGAGGATAGACTTCATTCTCGATGAGGTGTTGGCCAAATGAAAGGGTTGACCAAGGCAGCTTGGGGAGGAACTTCCTCTCCATCCACGGCATCTCTAATCAATCAAAATTAATTTTTTTTACTGTGCCGATTAATTTTTGCATGGGCCCTTCAAGGACACTGAACCAGAACTGAAGCCCCCTTCCTTTTTTTTTTAAGCATTCAATGTCTATTATTAGCTTTAGTTCTAAAGTTGTTCAGAGCACAGACCAGCTCGTGCGGAAAAAGTGCTTATCACCAAGGCCCGTGATCGTTGGCCCAATTTACAAATTTATCTCTATCCCCCTGTGGAAGAGAGGCCAATAGAGTTGCAACCGAACTGAAAACCGCCTTAGCTGGATTGAACCGGCCAATTCGATCCGATTCCGAGAGGCGCCTATGCGGTTCCTAGTTCCTAAAAGTGGAACTAGTGTCTGGATGGTTTGATTATCGGTTCCAAGGGGAAACCGGACCGCCTGATCGGACTAGTTATGTCATATATATATTTTTTGTACAGTACTATGTTTTATTTAACTGTTTATTTTTAATTGTAAACCTAATAATCTAAAATTTCACGTACACCTCCTCTCGGTCTTTCTCTATTCGCCCCACGATGCTCATGCCTCCTCCATTGATCGAGGTCACTTTTTATCATTTCTGTGGGGGTTTAATATGATTCAGCTAGCACTGTTCTTCCATCTAAAGATGACCTAGTATTAGACTTCAAGAAGGCTCATCGGGATCAAATAGGGCAAACAAAAACACCAAATTGCAGTGATAATGTCAAGATGTGAAGAACTGAATATGTGAACTTTGAACTTGATCGGTTCTACTGGATGGGACCCGATTGGACTGTCTGGGAATTGAACTAGTCAGTCCGGACCCTGATTCCATAAATTGGGAATTGATCTCCAGTTCTTGGGCGGGATCGGATCGGATCAGATTGGGAACCGATCACCTGTATTACTCTTTACAATTTATCTAAACAATTTCTTCGGTAAATCTTATGAAATATCCACGCAAATCCGCCAAATCCCATCAAATCCTTGCCCATGAATCCTACAAGTTGTTGCTTCCTTTTTGAATCGTGGACGATGATTGCTCTCGCGTCACCAGTCAATGCAAGACAAGCGCTTTACCATGGATGCTTGCTGGGAAAGTTCCAAGAGGACTCCGTTGCTGAATCCATCTTGGACGAAGAAATTGAGGATGGGATCGTCAGCTTGTTCACTCATTTGGCGATGAGCCACCGTCGATAGCCGACCACTCGGGTCCCCACCGCGAGATTCAAAGATGAGCTGCCATCCTCGGCCGGCCACTACTCCACCTCTCTAGATTCGTGGACGAGCTGCCGTCCAGATTTCGGGGAGGCACGACTTCGGATTTGGACCAACGGCGTTGCCGGCCTATATGGAGCTCGACGTCAAATCGAGCTTTACCACCAGAGCCAAAGGCGTTGCGTCTAGCTTTGTCGCTTTGTGGTAGCCTCAGTCAAGAAAATATCACGAAGGTCTGTCTTGCCACGCTAGTGATAGGCCACTCTTTTCAGCTCTTGCCCCGTGTGTTGCCGCCCTCCCAAGCAGTCTCCAAAGAAAGCGGGGTCTAGAGGCAACGTTGAGTTGGCAACCAACCGTCCTCGATCGGTGCAGATTTTCCCAAGACTCTTGCCTCACACGACATTGAGATTTACATTTTAATTTGATTAATCCTATGTGAATTATACATAAGAAGTCGCCATTAACCTACTGGTGTCTACTAAAAATCACGTGAGATATAAAATATACTTCACTTCCTGCGCAATCAAAAATCTAAGATCAGAACTTGATTACACTAGTTATCTAACTAGTGCCATTGCAGTACCTAATTTTTTTTTTTTTTAAGATGCCCACGTGTATTTTTGACTAACTTATGAATCCTTAGGTTCTCGTCCACTAAGTGTTCATGCAATGTATTTGTGCGGTACTAAAATGAAACCTAACCATTCAACTAAAATATTCAAATCACAACTCAAAAAAAGTAACATAAAGGAATCTCAAGCCACTGATCAAATGTAGTAATGAAAGAACGAGTAAAAAGTAAATTGTAATGAAATTACAGCCCCTGTAAGCTTAACTGTAGAAACTATCCTATCTTAAAATTAATGGCTAATATGGACTCTCAAAACTTTTGGAGAAACGAGAAATTCCGGGTTGCCAATTTGTCATCCTAAGTCGGGATCCTAATCCGGCTTTAGGATAGTAGGCATTTATTCGGTCCTTTTCAAGTTTCTCTTAAGTTGTCATACTTCCTACGTTACCTATTCAATTATTCGAGGTGAATCTTAAATTCAACTTAGCTATTTATTATTATTATTTATTAGAAGTTATATATTTTTAGACTAAAGCTATTGTATTCATTAGGTTTATTAATCATTTAAGTTGGTTCTTAGTGTTCCTAAACTAAACTAAGGTTCCATTTGTTTCGCGAAAAAAAATTTCCAGAAAAAAATTTCCAGATTTTCCCGCGTTTGGTTCGCAAAAAATAACCTCGTCAAGAAAAATATTTTTCAAAAACAAGGCCTCATCTATGCTCTCTCAACTCCTTTACATTTATTTTATTTTTAATTTAAAAAATCATTCCAAAGAAAAAGATAAAAAATAATTTTTTATCTGAAAAAAATAGAAAATATGGAAAAACTCTAATTTTTGGTAATTTTTTCTGGGAAAATAAAATCCTTCCCAAATGACGAAAATTGTTCTCTAGTTCATTTTTAAGTCTCAGCCAAATACTGAAAAATATCGTCATTTTCTTAGAAAATGAATTTCCAAAAAATATTTTCTGAAAACATCACATTTTCCCGCGAAACAACCAGAAACTAAGAATTGACAATCTAATTGAAAATCAATACGCAATGGAAAATGGATGGAAAATGTACTTCATTTAGCTTCTTTTTTTCTTCTTTTCCTGGCATAACTAAATCAAGAAAACACCAAATTCGCTCAATTGAACCAAATGCATTATGGGGGATACGAACAAAAAATCCTTAAACCAGAATCCCAAATGTCAAGCCCATCAACTCGCAAGTCTCTTGCATTTTCTCTTGAAGACTTTATCTTCACCAAAGTGATCAATGAGCTAAGGCTCGGCCACGGCTCTCATGCATCTGGCCATATTGTATGCCCATTCCTCCGAGACAACATTCGGGTCGAAATCGGTGTCAAATACAACCAAATTCACTTTGAACAACTCTAAAGCAATCGATGGATAATAACCCTTGCTTTTGGATCTCCCATTTGCTTCAAATTGAACCAGTGAGTAAACAACACTCCTTAAGATTTTAAGTAATGAACAGTTTACTTGTCGAAAGGACTCAATATCGTCCTTTTAACCACCATTGCCACGCTCTACGTGCTTGTGAATATGATATGATGTGAATAATTTCTAGCAATCACGATTTAGGAGTAATAAGAGGGACATGCCCGCTAGTTCGTATAAAGAGACCAACATATAATTAGACTCAGAAGTTAAGACAGAGGTTTAGAAGTTACAAAAAAAATTCATGATTGACGACAGATACTCTTTTTGAATAATTTGGAATACTCGAATCTTTTCTTTGACTTATTTCATGAATGCATTCAAACCACCCTGTCCACGTAAAGGACAAGAATTTTGTTCGTTTAGAACCATAATCTCGAATGAACTTGACATAACGATTATCCTAGAAATTTCTACATTGAATCTATTGTCACTAACATACTGATTGATTTCATAATGTGCAATGTGCAGGATCCTTCTATGTGCGAGTTAGAAAATAACGACTATTCGCCATTGTAAGTGCTAAATGCTCATGCTGCTATATCTGGCAGATTAAAGTTGAAGCAAGTGGATTTGTTACTATGATACATGCCTGACAACAAGTAACTATATCATGCTAATAGAGATTTGAAAGGAATGGAAAGAAACTATAGAAAGTTTGATCCTTACCCAAAAAAACTGTAGATAGTTTGAAGATTGTCATGCGAGACTAGGGCTTTGAAATATTTGAAAAACACAGAATACTTAACTTTGAAAAATTAGCAAAGTAACATAGCTATGTGAAGTTTACGCACGACAATTACTTAGGCTTAGGCCCCATTGTATTAATAGAAACGTGAGTATGGGAATAAAAACTAACAGAATCAGAATAAGTACTGAGTTATAAGAATGGCAATCAGTCTCCAAAATACCGTGTTTGCTAACACTTCGAACTAAGATCCATAGTTTGAATTTCAGGCGGAGATTGCCATGAAACTATAGGCAACATATAGACCCTGAAAACGAGAAATGTAAAGATTGGGATCGTGATTGTCCAAATTAATTTTAGTTGACGCATGATGAAATTCTAGAAAAAGTTTAAGGTTGAAATCTTTTTTCGAGTTTGATTTACAAAGATATTGGGTGTCTAAAAGTAGCAATAAAATTCATAAATTTTTTAAAAGCTCGAAGAAGAAATTTAGCATTGTGTACTTTCTCAGTCAATATCTTCAACTATTTAGGAAATCTCCCCCTGATTCCTTGGACAGCTAACCAACATATTGATGGGATTTATCCGAAATCGAATATCAATGCAATCACACAGAAGATAAAAAATTGATGACACACCAGATTACCCAAGTTCATCCTTGAATAAGGCTACGTCCTTGTTGCGACCTAAAAATTAAGGAATTCCCAGGTTAATGGATTATTAGATTAATTAAATAAATTAACTAATCTAGTTTGAGCTCTCCCAAACTCTACCAATTCGCAACTTGGGTTTATATTCAAATGATTTAAATTTGGAGCCACCACTAATCTTTTTTGGTGAGTAGATTAGAAACTTAAATAAAGTATCGGGAGAATACTTTATTTTCTGCTAACCAAAGATTCAAATTCGGGGACTTGATTATATTAATTTTTTCAATTAACACTCTTTCGGTACCATTCTTGTGCAAAATTTTCTTGAACTGGCAAATTCAATTGATTTCTTTGAAAACCAAGGTGTGATTTATTTTTTGGGGGATTTTCTTCAAATAATGAATGCAATGCAAATGCAACTACATTAGTGCAATTATGACATGAAACTATATGATGCTATGCATTCTAAACTATATGACAAACTTGATGTCTAAAAAAATCAAGTTAAATGCACGAAAAATATGGATTTTAATGATATGCAAAGTAACATGAATGAAAAAAATCCATGCTAATTTTCGAAAAAGTGACATGATATGAGTTTTAATGCACATAAAACATGAGTTAAAATTTGAAAGTCATGACATGCAAAAGATGCAAATCTACCTATATGACATGAATAACAATGCATGAATGACAATGATGACATGAATTATGCATGACTGACCCTATATGAAATGCGCATGAATGACATTTTTTTAAGGTATTTTCGGATTAAATAAAAAGGCAAAAATAAAGATGGTCCGAAGGTTGATAACAATTAATATAAATTATGAAATTGATCACTCAAAGTTTAATTGTATATTAAAAGGTATCTTGACATTCAATTCCATTTTAGAACATGATTTGTGTTCTTTTTTGTGATTTTTTTTATGAACACAGAGTCAAATAAAAGTATAATAAACCTTGAGTATCGTACACTTTATGATCCAAATTTTTTCCAATGAATTCGCTTTGTACCCGAAGTTTAGGGTCGGAAGGGAATTTATCCACGTCGTATCCCGAGGATGGGGTTAGATGGTGAATTTAAATATTATGAAATTCATCGATCCGGTCCCAAAAGTTATGGGATGAGACGAACAATTTCATTTGTACGGATGACGTCGTACTTCAAGGGTGAAGTCAGATGACCATCCAAAATGCACATATCCGAGGGACAAAGGCACAAGGAGCATGTATTATACTCAAAGAATATTATAAAAATATTTGACTTTAGACTATAGTATAAAAGGGATTTCGGCTACTAAGGGATAAAGAGCCGAATTTTAAAGGTGTAAGACCCTATCCACAAAGGATAATCACATCTTTTAAATTAGGAAAATTATCTCATGAAATTTTCAAAGTATTTTTAGACAATTATCCGAATTAAGAAAGATGTGTTTAGAATATGCAAAGTCTGTCCACAATATCTTAGAGATATGCTCGAAATTCGGTTGTTCATCAATTAAATCACAAGATATACTCAAGTTCCAATATAGAACAATATCCAAGATAAGATATGCAGAAATTTTCCAACGAATAATTCTAGATTCAAAGATATGCACAATATCCCATGGACCGCTCTAAATTCGAAAACTTCAAGTTAGACAATTGTAATCTATCCATGTTCATGCAATATTCACCAAATATTCACTCACATTCAAATAGATAATTTTTAGAATATTCAAAGGTTTGAAAATTACCTAATTCGATCTCGAACCAAACTTGACAAGCACGCAAGCATTTGGACTAATTGGCTGAGAATTCGTGCACACCAAAGAGCTCGGAATTCGTTCAAAGAATAGCACCAATTGATCCCGTCGCAGCAGCAAATTTGGGCTTTGATTGGTGCCTAACAACACGGGATTCGCCCCTCCAAATAATGTAGGAATCAGCCCCACTTGTGGACAAAAGTTTGCACAGATTAGTAGTAAGTAATCGCCCAAAACAAAGTCATTTTGGGCACCGAACAGTAGGAAAACCGCAGTGAAACAGTGGGTATTTGAACACTGAAACAGTAGAAAATTCAGTGTCAAAACAGCAGCCAATAAGCCTGGAATAACAGCAAACTCCAGCGCCAAAGCAATAGTAAAACAGTCTCTGATCAGCCCCAAAAAACGTCTCCAAGTCAACCTCAAGCGGCGGGGACTCCAACCTCAAACAACAGCAATCAGCGGGAGAATAATAACAGGGTGACGACGGACAACTAGGTGTCAGAATGTGGCTGCAGCGTACAGAGGTGTCGGCGGCACACGGACACCTAGTTGACCTGATCCTTCTTCTTTTTCACGTATTCATATTGTTTGAACTCTGGAGTCCCCGCCGCTTGAGGTTGACTTGGAGACGTTTTTTGGGGCTGATCAGAGACTGTTTTACTATTGCTTTGGCGCTGGAGTTTGCTGTTATTCCAGGCTTATTGGCTGCTGTTTTGACACTGAATTTTCTACTGTTTCAGTGTTCAAATACCCACTGTTTCACTGCGGTTTCCTACTGTTCGGTGCCCAAAATGACTTTGTTTTGGGCGATTACTTACTACTAATCTGTGCAAACTTTTGTCCACAAGTGGGGCTGATTCCTACATTATTTGGAGGGGCGAATCCCGTGTTGTTAGGCACCAATCAAAGCCCAAATTTGCTGCTGCGACGGGATCAATTGGTGCTATTCTTTGAACGAATTCCGAGCTCTTTGGTGTGCACGAATTCTCAGCCAATTAGTCCAAATGCTTGCGTGCTTGTCAAGTTTGGTTCGAGATCGAATTAGGTAATTTTCAAACCTTTAAATATTCTAAAAATTATCTATTTGAATGTGAGTGAATATTTGGTGAATATTGCATGAACATGGATAGATTACAATTGTCTAACTTGAAGTTTTCGAATTTAGAGCGGTCCATGGGATATTGTGCATATCTTTGAATCTAGAATTATTCGTTGGAAAATTTCTGCATATCTTATCTTGGATATTGTTCTATATTGGAACTTGAGTATATCTTGTGATTTAATTGATGAACAACCGAATTTCGAGCATATCTCTAAGATATTGTGGACAGACTTTGCATATTCTAAACACATCTTTCTTAATTCGGATAATTGTCTAAAAATACTTTGAAAATTTCATGAGATAATTTTCCTAATTTAAAAGATGTGATTATCCTTTGTGGATAGGGTCTTACACCCTTTAAAATTCGGCTCTTTATCCCTTAGTAGCCGAAATCCCTTTTATACTATAGTCTAAAGTCAAATATTTTTATAATATTCTTTGAGTATAATACATGCTCCCTTGTGCCTTTGTCCCTCGGATATGTGCATTTTGGATGGTCATCTGACTTCACCCTTGAAGTACGACGTCATCCGTACAAATGAAATTGTTCGTCTCATCCCATAACTTTTGGGACCGGATCGATGAATTTCATAATATTTAAATTCACCATCTAACCCCATCCTCGGGATACGACGTGGATAAATTCCCTTCCGACCCTAAACTTCGGGTACAAAGCGAATTCATTGGAAAAAATTTGGATCATAAAGTGTACGATACTCAAGGTTTATTATACTTTTATTTGACTCTGTGTTCATAAAAAAAATCACAAAAAAGAACACAAATCATGTTCTAAAATGGAATTGAATGTCAAGATACCTTTTAATATACAATTAAACTTTGAGTGATCAATTTCATAATTTATATTAATTGTTATCAACCTTCGGACCATCTTTATTTTTGCCTTTTTATTTAATCCGAAAATACCTTAAAAAAATGTCATTCATGCGCATTTCATATAGGGTCAGTCATGCATAATTCATGTCATCATTGTCATTCATGCATTGTTATTCATGTCATATAGGTAGATTTGCATCTTTTGCATGTCATGACTTTCAAATTTTAACTCATGTTTTATGTGCATTAAAACTCATATCATGTCACTTTTTTCGAAAATTAGCATGGATTTTTTTCATTCATGTTACTTTGCATATCATTAAAATCCATATTTTTCGTGCATTTAACTTGATTTTTTTAGACATCAAGTTTGTCATATAGTTTAGAATGCATAGCATCATATAGTTTCATGTCATAATTGCACTAATGTAGTTGCATTTGCATTGCATTCATTATTTGAAGAAAATCCCCCAAAAAATAAATCACACCTTGGTTTTCAAAGAAATCAATTGAATTTGCCAGTTCAAGAAAATTTTGCACAAGAATGGTACCGAAAGAGTGTTAATTGAAAAAATTAATATAATCAAGTCCCCGAATTTGAATCTTTGGTTAGCAGAAAATAAAGTATTCTCCCGATACTTTATTTAAGTTTCTAATCTACTCACCAAAAAAGATTAGTGGTGGCTCCAAATTTAAATCATTTGAATATAAACCCAAGTTGCGAATTGGTAGAGTTTGGGAGAGCTCAAACTAGATTAGTTAATTTATTTAATTAATCTAATAATCCATTAACCTGGGAATTCCTTAATTTTTAGGTCGCAACAAGGACGTAGCCTTATTCAAGGATGAACTTGGGTAATCTGGTGTGTCATCAATTTTTTATCTTCTGTGTGATTGCATTGATATTCGATTTCGGATAAATCCCATCAATATGTTGGTTAGCTGTCCAAGGAATCAGGGGGAGATTTCCTAAATAGTTGAAGATATTGACTGAGAAAGTACACAATGCTAAATTTCTTCTTCGAGCTTTTAAAAAATTTATGAATTTTATTGCTACTTTTAGACACCCAATATCTTTGTAAATCAAACTCGAAAAAAGATTTCAACCTTAAACTTTTTCTAGAATTTCATCATGCGTCAACTAAAATTAATTTGGACAATCACGATCCCAATCTTTACATTTCTCGTTTTCAGGGTCTATATGTTGCCTATAGTTTCATGGCAATCTCCGCCTGAAATTCAAACTATGGATCTTAGTTCGAAGTGTTAGCAAACACGGTATTTTGGAGACTGATTGCCATTCTTATAACTCAGTACTTATTCTGATTCTGTTAGTTTTTATTCCCATACTCACGTTTCTATTAATACAATGGGGCCTAAGCCTAAGTAATTGTCGTGCGTAAACTTCACATAGCTATGTTACTTTGCTAATTTTTCAAAGTTAAGTATTCTGTGTTTTTCAAATATTTCAAAGCCCTAGTCTCGCATGACAATCTTCAAACTATCTACAGTTTTTTTGGGTAAGGATCAAACTTTCTATAGTTTCTTTCCATTCCTTTCAAATCTCTATTAGCATGATATAGTTACTTGTTGTCAGGCATGTATCATAGTAACAAATCCACTTGCTTCAACTTTAATCTGCCAGATATAGCAGCATGAGCATTTAGCACTTACAATGGCGAATAGTCGTTATTTTCTAACTCGCACATAGAAGGATCCTGCACATTGCACATTATGAAATCAATCAGTATGTTAGTGACAATAGATTCAATGTAGAAATTTCTAGGATAATCGTTATGTCAAGTTCATTCGAGATTATGGTTCTAAACGAACAAAATTCTTGTCCTTTACGTGGACAGGGTGGTTTGAATGCATTCATGAAATAAGTCAAAGAAAAGATTCGAGTATTCCAAATTATTCAAAAAGAGTATCTGTCGTCAATCATGAATTTTTTTTGTAACTTCTAAACCTCTGTCTTAACTTCTGAGTCTAATTATATGTTGGTCTCTTTATACGAACTAGCGGGCATGTCCCTCTTATTACTCCTAAATCGTGATTGCTAGAAATTATTCACATCATATCATATTCACAAGCCGTAGAGCGTGGCAATGGTGGTTAAAAGGACGATATTGAGTCCTTTCGACAAGTAAACTGTTCATTACTTAAAATCTTAAGGAGTGTTGTTTACTCACTGGTTCAATTTGAAGCAAATGGGAGATCCAAAAGCAAGGGTTATTATCCATCGATTGCTTTAGAGTTGTTCAAAGTGAATTTGGTTGTATTTGACACCGATTTCGACCCGAATGTTGTCTCGGAGGAATGGGCATACAATATGGCCAGATGCATGAGAGCCGTGGCCGAGCCTTAGCTCATTGATCACTTTGGTGAAGATAAAGTCTTCAAGAGAAAATGCAAGAGACTTGCGAGTTGATGGGCTTGACATTTGGGATTCTGGTTTAAGGATTTTTTGTTCGTATCCCCCTAATGCATTTGGTTCAATTGAGCGAATTTGGTGTTTTCTTGATTTAGTTATGCCAGGAAAAGAAGAAAAAAAGAAGCTAAATGAAGTACATTTTCCATCCATTTTCCATTGCGTATTGATTTTCAATTAGATTGTCAATTCTTAGTTTCTGGTTGTTTCGCGGGAAAATGTGATGTTTTCAGAAAATATTTTTGGAAATTCATTTTCTAAGAAAATGACGATATTTTTCAGTATTTGGCTGAGACTTAAAAATGAACTAGAGAACAATTTTCGTCATTTGGGAAGGATTTTATTTTCCCAGAAAAAATTACCAAAAAATTAGAGTTTTTCCATATTTTCTATTTTTTTCAGATAAAAAATTATTTTTTATCTTTTTCTTTGGAATGATTTTTTAAATTAAAAAATAAAATAAATGTAAAGGAGTTGAGAGAGCATAGATGAGGCCTTGTTTTTGAAAAAATATTTTTCTTGACGAGGTTATTTTTTGCGAACCAAACGCGGGAAAATCTGGAAATTTTTTTTCTGGAAATTTTTTTTCGCGAAACAAATGGAACCTTAGTTTAGTTTAGGAACACTAAGAACCAACTTAAATGATTAATAAACCTAATGAATACAATAGCTTTAGTCTAAAAATATATAACTTCTAATAAATAATAATAATAAATAGCTAAGTTGAATTTAAGATTCACCTCGAATAATTGAATAGGTAACGTAGGAAGTATGACAACTTAAGAGAAACTTGAAAAGGACCGAATAAATGCCTACTATCCTAAAGCCGGATTAGGATCCCGACTTAGGATGACAAATTGGCAACCCGGAATTTCTCGTTTCTCCAAAAGTTTTGAGAGTCCATATTAGCCATTAATTTTAAGATAGGATAGTTTCTACAGTTAAGCTTACAGGGGCTGTAATTTCATTACAATTTACTTTTTACTCGTTCTTTCATTACTACATTTGATCAGTGGCTTGAGATTCCTTTATGTTACTTTTTTTGAGTTGTGATTTGAATATTTTAGTTGAATGGTTAGGTTTCATTTTAGTACCGCACAAATACATTGCATGAACACTTAGTGGACGAGAACCTAAGGATTCATAAGTTAGTCAAAAATACACGTGGGCATCTTAAAAAAAAAAAAAATTAGGTACTGCAATGGCACTAGTTAGATAACTAGTGTAATCAAGTTCTGATCTTAGATTTTTGATTGCGCAGGAAGTGAAGTATATTTTATATCTCACGTGATTTTTAGTAGACACCAGTAGGTTAATGGCGACTTCTTATGTATAATTCACATAGGATTAATCAAATTAAAATGTAAATCTCAATGTCGTGTGAGGCAAGAGTCTTGGGAAAATCTGCACCGATCGAGGACGGTTGGTTGCCAACTCAACGTTGCCTCTAGACCCCGCTTTCTTTGGAGACTGCTTGGGAGGGCGGCAACACACGGGGCAAGAGCTGAAAAGAGTGGCCTATCACTAGCGTGGCAAGACAGACCTTCGTGATATTTTCTTGACTGAGGCTACCACAAAGCGACAAAGCTAGACGCAACGCCTTTGGCTCTGGTGGTAAAGCTCGATTTGACGTCGAGCTCCATATAGGCCGGCAACGCCGTTGGTCCAAATCCGAAGTCGTGCCTCCCCGAAATCTGGACGGCAGCTCGTCCACGAATCTAGAGAGGTGGAGTAGTGGCCGGCCGAGGATGGCAGCTCATCTTTGAATCTCGCGGTGGGGACCCGAGTGGTCGGCTATCGACGGTGGCTCATCGCCAAATGAGTGAACAAGCTGACGATCCCATCCTCAATTTCTTCGTCCAAGATGGATTCAGCAACGGAGTCCTCTTGGGAACTTTCCCAGCAAGCATCCATGGTAAAGCGCTTGTCTTGCATTGACTGGTGACGCGAGAGCAATCATCGTCCACGATTCAAAAAGGAAGCAACAACTTGTAGGATTCATGGGCAAGGATTTGATGGGATTTGGCGGATTTGCGTGGATATTTCATAAGATTTACCGAAGAAATTGTTTAGATAAATTGTAAAGAGTAATACAGGTGATCGGTTCCCAATCTGATCCGATCCGATCCCACCCAAGAACTGGAGATCAATTCCCAATTTATGGAATCAGGGTCCGGACTGACTAGTTCAATTCCCAGACAGTCCAATCGGGTCCCATCCAGTAGAACCGATCAAGTTCAAAGTTCACATATTCAGTTCTTCACATCTTGACATTATCACTGCAATTTGGTGTTTTTGTTTGCCCTATTTGATCCCGATGAGCCTTCTTGAAGTCTAATACTAGGTCATCTTTAGATGGAAGAACAGTGCTAGCTGAATCATATTAAACCCCCACAGAAATGATAAAAAGTGACCTCGATCAATGGAGGAGGCATGAGCATCGTGGGGCGAATAGAGAAAGACCGAGAGGAGGTGTACGTGAAATTTTAGATTATTAGGTTTACAATTAAAAATAAACAGTTAAATAAAACATAGTACTGTACAAAAAATATATATATAACATAACTAGTCCGATCAGGCGGTCCGGTTTCCCCTTGGAACCGATAATCAAACCATCCAGACACTAGTTCCACTTTTAGGAACTAGGAACCGCATAGGCGCCTCCCGGAATCGGATCGAATTGGCCGGTTCAATCCAGCTAAGGCGGTTTTCAGTTCGGTTGCAACTCTATTGGCCCCTCTTCCACAGGGGGATAGAGATAAATTTGTAAATTGGGCCAACGATCACGGGCCTTGGTGATAAGCACTTTTTCCGCACGAGCTGGTCTGTGCTCTGAACAACTTTAGAACTAAAGCTAATAATAGACATTGAATGCTTAAAAAAAAAAGGAAGGGGGCTTCAGTTCTGGTTCAGTGTCCTTGAAGGGCCCATGCAAAAAATTAATCGGCACAGTCAAAAAAATTTAATTTTGATTGATTAGAGATGTCGTGGATGGAGAGGAAGTTCCTCCCCAAGCTGCCTTGGTCAACCCTTTCATTTGGCCAACAACCTCATCGAGAATGAAGTCTATCCTCGAAGTTCAGAGATGAATTCAGAAGAGTTTCAAAACAAAACCCATTTACGTGTTAATTATGTGGACTAATCACTATTAGACCTATCAAATTGGTGGGTCGGGTCATAAATGGTCCGACCAAATTGACTCATTAACTCATTTATAACCCATTTATGCGTAGTTTAAATTCTTGACCCATACTTGATCCGACCCATATTACTAAGACACTTATATATCTAATCATTGTGAATAATTTTTATTTTTATTTTTCTAATTTTAAAAAATCTGAATTTCTTATTTTTATTTCTTTTTTAAAATATGGTTTTTAATTTTTTAACTTTGCATCTGAATTTTTTTATTTTTTTAAATCTGATTTTTTTCTTCTTTGTCATCTAAGACCAACGAGGGCGTCTGGCCATGGCTGACCACAGGTAAGGCCCTACATCGCAGGCAAGGACCCCCCTTCCTAAGCCTGCCCACCACCATCGCCCGCCTAGCTACAACCAGACTGCCGAGCACATTGATTTTTTCTTAGACAATTCTCCTATTCTCTTCTCTTCTTGGGCACATTAGTTTCCAGATTAGGGCTCAAGGTTTCCCTTGTTCCTTGGTCTCGCTTCTCAGTCCTCTCCTTTGCGCATTAATTTTGCCCTTTGAACTCATTTATAACTCACTTATTTTGGCCTCTTTATTTTATAGAACCCATTTTGTTGGGCTGCTAAGTTTTCTATGATCCATTTAAATGCTTTGTGGGTTATTTTGTAAACCCTTTTTGACAGGCCTAAGTATGGACAAATTCTTCCTTTTTTTTTATAATGAAAGGGTTAAAACTCAAATGTTACATCTGAACTCGCTTAACGAAACTTGATCTAACCTGATTTCCTATCAATAAAGGAAGCAAATTTACCGGTGGCCTATTTTAAAGCTAAAGTGCCATTCGCTTCACATGAGCGAACGATCCGATTAGCTAACTAGTCCGCACATGAGTTCCCTTCCATAAAATTATGGGCAAATTGTTAAGTATCGGCATGCGCAGCATCGGAGCAACAAGGGGCAAGAATCGCTGTCAAACGGCAAACGGATGCATCAAAAGGGACATATGCAAGTCATGGTCGGTTCATGTGCAAGTCATGGTCGGTCTCTTTCGGGGCAGTTACCCGGTCATTCGAGCAAATGTCTCCCATGACATGTTGGCCCTCCCGATTACAAATGTTTCCAACTTTCCACGATCTTCAAGCTTTCAGATGCCGTCAGTGTCACTTCTGAATCCGGACGTGGATTTGACCCGATATGACTAGCAAAACCTCGGCTTTTATCGGAGGCAACAACCCGCGACGGTGGCACAGTGGAAAGGGAAGTAGTGGAAAGGGAAGTACGATCAACTTTTCGCCCCTGACGTTGTGTCACTTTGACTATGAACAAAATAATAGCGAATGATTTGGAGATATCTGATCATTTTCAACTGATGTACGCTCCGTGAAAATTGCATGACCACACAGCATGGCCGCATAAGGACTTGACATGGAAAAAGACGAATTCTGTGGAAGGGTGTTAGCTTTGTAAGCACTAGTTTTCATGCACGCGACGCGCGTTACAGGTATTTGCGAATAATTTCTCTTCCTTTGTGAAAAATTATAAACTACCGATGAAATTTATAACTTTGAGTTGCACTGAGAATTTAAGAAATAGACTTGACATTATTATTATTTTTTTTTTACCTCTATACAAATCCTCTTTCTAGAAAGAGAAAGAGAAGATTACATGAAAATTCTGTTATTTTTTTTTAATATCCGAAAACAAACATTTATAAAAATTGTAAAAATGAAAGGAGCATTCTAAGTTTCTTACTTAGGTTGTCAATTGAGTGAAAAGCGTGGCGAGAAACATCGCGAGAAACTTTTGGGCTTTCATGGGCCTACATTTGACTAGCAAAGAAGCCACGTGTCAAAAGCCCGGAATGATCGGGCTTGGTCTAGCCCGCCCGCTGAATTGGCGGGCCAGCCCGATTCAATGCATTTTTTGTCGTGAAGTGGAGCCGAGTCGTGCTCCTTGCGATTCGGGCTCGGTTCTATCTGAATCGCTTTGATTCTTATCGTTTTCTTCTTCTTGAATCGCTCTCTGCATTTCTGACTCGATTACACTGTAACCTTTGTAATTGAATCCAGAAATGCATGAACAAAATCTGCGTGTTTGATTTATTCGTACCGCTTATCATTTGGTTGTCTTCATCAAAAGTATTCTCATTTAGCTACTTCAGGCGAAGCAAATGCATTCCGCTCCTGCTTACTGAGTACATCAGGCTAGTTGATTAGGAACTGGATTGCAGTCCATTGCCGGATCATACAGCATATCTTAAGCAAATAAAATCTTCTGTGGCCGAATTGCACAAGCCATGCTTCTGTACGTATCTATGATGATGTTGTATCCACGGCCGAGGGTTTGACCATCGTGTGCATCTACACCGCATATAATGATTGGTGAATCTGGGGGAAGCTCGGCGATGAGCGACGGTGGTGCTCGGTTTAAAAGTTCAGAGGTGTAAATCATAGACCAATGCAACCACGCAATAAATTGACGAGCGGCGGGGCAGGTGACCAGCAACCAGGCAACGGCACGACCATCACCGGCTTCATAAGAAAAAAAAAAAAAAGAAAGCAAAAAAAGTAAAATGAAAGTAAGAGGCCTTTAAATGGGTTGCATTAAATGACTAGTAAATAAGCTCAAAATGGATCCATTTATGTAACACTCATTTGGCCTCTTTATTTTATAGATCCATTTTGTTGGCGTACTAAGCTCGCTATGACTCAATTAAATACTTGCGGTTATTAAATGGATTTTGGATCCATTATGACAGGTCTAATTAGTATGGACAAATTCAACTTTTTTTTTTTTGTAATGAAAAGGGCGAAGCCCAAATATTACATTTGAACTCGCCTAACGAAACTTGATTCAACTCGTTCTCCTATCGATAAAGGAAGCAAACTTATGGGTGGCTTATTTTAATGCTAAAATGTCGTTTGCTTTGCATGAGTGAATGACCCGATTCGCAAACTAATCGACACATGAGTTCCCTTTTAAAAAAATTACGGATAAATTGTTAAGTATCGGCATGCGCAGCATCAGAGCAACAAGGGGCAAGAATCGCTCTCAAACGGCAAACGGATGCATCAATAGGGACATATGCAAGTCATGGTCGGTCTCTTTCTGGGCAGTTACCCGGTCATTCGAGCAAATGTCTCCCATGACATGTTGGCCCTCCTGCTTACAAATGTTTCCAACTTTCCACGGTCTTCAAGCTCTCAGATGCCGTCACTCTGTCACTTCTGAATCCCGGACATGGATTTGACCCGATATGACGAGCAAAACCTTGACTTTCATCGGGGCAGCAACCCGCGACGGTGGCGCAGTGTAAAGGGGAGTACGATTAATTTTTCACCCCTGACGTTGTGTCACTTTGACTATGAACAAAATAATAGTTGGATATATCTGATCACTTTCAATTGATGTACGCTCCGTGAAAATTGCATGACCACACAGCATGGCCGCCTAAGGACTTGACATGGAAACAGACGAATTCTGTGGAAGGGTGTTGGTTTTGTAAGCACTAGTTTTCATGCAAGCGCTACGGCTATTTGCGAATAATTTTCTCTTCCTTCGTAATAATGATGAAGTTTATAACTTTGAGTTGAACTAAGAATTTAAGAAATAAACTTCACATTTTTTTTTACTACTATACAAATCCTTCTTTTCTAGAAAGAGAAAGAGAAGACTACGTGAAAATTCTGTTTTTTTATAAATAGACAAAAACAACGGTTATCATTTATAATAATTCTAAAAATGAAAGAAAATGAAAGGAAAATTCTAAGTTTCTCACTAGCAGTGCAAAGATGAGGTTAAAGGGGATGCATGACAACCATTCTACTTTTCCGTTTCCGGTCCAAACTTATTTCTAGAACAAATTGGAATATAAACTTATTCGGTAAGGATTATAGCTTCTAAAAAAAAATCAGAAATAATTACACCTCATCGCCATCACAACCACTGCCATCGCCACCACCGTTAGCCGCCGCCGCCCACCATCGTGACCATCGCCGGCTGCCGCCACCAATCGCCGCCACTCGTCGCATATTTCTATTCTAGAAGTAGAAATTTTTAATTGTTGTCAACCGAACTTCTGTTTCAAGATTAGAAATTTAAGTGGTTATCAAACACATTTTTTTCTCAAAAACTCATCCAAAAATCTATTTTTGGAACAAAATGGTTGTCGTGCACCCCTAGCTAGTTGAAGAATATCGGAATACTACCCAGGATTGTCAATTGAGTGAAAAGCACAGTGAGAAACATCACGCGAAAATTTTGGACTTTCATGGGCCTACATTTGACTAGCAGAAAAGCCACGTGTCAAAACCGAATGATCGGGCTTGGTCTAGCCCGCCCACTGCCAGCCCTAGTCCACGGAGCCACCCGGCCCATGATCGTGTTCATTTGAAAGGAGTGCCCGGTCACCGACTCAAAAAGTACACCCGCCAACTTACCTGAACATAAATAAAAATTCAAAAAGAAAATAAACACGATTACGACCCCACTAATTTCTGATTAAATACGGACAAGAATCGTATGATTCGTGATTCCTTAGGTCATCTCTCCCCCACTACGTTGCTTGTTCATCACATTAATCTTGTCTTTAAACTAAACATAACAAGGTTGTCAGAGATCCCAACAAGCTCTATTGAGCCCCATTACATGTGCTTTAATAATGCACGACACTATCTCCTAATCGAAACGAAGGAACTAAACCAGAAAGGCCAGGCTTCTAAATTTTTTTTTTCATTTCCATGAACTTCTATTTTTCCTTTTAAATTCTATACTGCATCAGATTTAAACCTAACATTAATTAGCCCATCATCCATGTGACCACAACGACCGACTGCTGTTGACCCATTAGAATAATGTCATGTAGGCCATCTGCTCAGTACATCACTTGCGCACACAATTCATCAACTTCTTGACCAGTCCGCACAGATCATGGAGCTTCGGATGTGAGATTAGGGTTCTTATTTTAATCCTGGGTTCTAATCATGGTGAGTCAGCCAACATGATTGGGTTGGCAAATCTCATTGTTAAGTGGTATCATTAAGGGCCACCCAAATCATCAGGATCGTCGGCAGATGATGCATTATTATTTCTTTAATGATGGGTTAATTAGATTAATAAAGAACATTGGAGCTACCTAGCTTGGACTCGAGCGGGTTCTGGTCATGTGGGTATTAAACTAATATAGCGGGGTTGAACGAAAGTTGCTGATTAGTATTTGGAGCTCTCAATCGTCCTCGATTTTCACAGGGGGAGAGGAAGAAATTGTTGTGCTTTCAAATATTTTAGGATTTGGCAGAAAATGGAACTTGGATCTTGATCTGTTCCCAACCCTAATAAGTTTTGAAAGAGAGTGAGATACGATGGTTTTCTTGATGTCCATTGACGATTCAGTGATAGAACGCCCACAAAGACAAATGAAGTTTTTTTTTTTTTGGTAAAAGAAAAAAAAGATCGATCCAGTTAAAATAGTATGAAATAAATCCGAGTTCGCATTTAGGTTGTCGTCTATACCTTGAATTGGCGTGTTGGGCTGTGAAAGCTCTTAAGCCTCTCTCTCGTTGTCGATTCCTATTCCTTTCGCTCAAGCTAAACAGAGTGAAAAACATCAATATGATGTAACGGGATCGTGCTAATAAATATCTTCTATCGTTGGTGGTTTCGACCATAAATACTGCCCAAAAAAGGTTCTTGATAACCTGTACTTATATTAAGGGAACCTGTATCTTGTATCACCATAAAATCGACAAAATCATAAATAAAAGAACATCGCTGCCTGTCCTGTGGCAATCTCTGTTTTGGCAAATGTGTGTGTTTTGCTAGTACAGACAAAGAACCCAAAGTGTTGGCAAGAAGATGTGTATGGGGGGGGGAGGGGGAAGAAATCAAGGAATTCAACTCAATGTGAGGGGAATGTGCCCTGGCTACTTAACTGAATGCTAAGGATTAGGGGAAAGGAAACATTCCTCATGCCCTTGTTGATTTCAAATGTTCCCTCCAATCCATGGCCTACACTTCAGGGATGGATCTGTAGCTATACATCGCTTATCCACACTTTCTATCGAGTTTCCTAGAATATCGAACGCCACACATTATTAGCAACACTTACATGGTAATGATATGTTAGGATTTTGCAAAAAAGTGACATACGGAAATTTCTAGGTACAAGCATTGGTTTCATTTCAAACCCTAAGCCTAAAAGTTCTCCTGCCCACAATGCGTGGACTAGGATGCTAGCTTAGCTAGCCATGTCAAGGGGAGTATCCACTTCCTAATATGAGAAGACAATTGAAAATGTCGAAATTATCTACAAAATAAGTAGAAAGATTCTATTTGATTTGTAAATGTTTTTCTTTTATACTCTCAAATCGAGGCAAAACATCAAAAATCATTTTGTGAGATTGATGAGCAATCTGAACCGTCTTTCATATGATCTTATTATGAACCACAAATAATTACAAGAAAGTCCGTAACATCAAAAAACGGTGCATGGACTAGTATGCTAGATGGGCATGTCAAGGGTGTATCTGCTTCCTATTCACGCCCACACAGTTGAAATTTTCGGAATAATCCATGGAATAAGTAGAAAGATTCCGTTTGATTTTGAATATTTTCTTTTGTACTCTAGAATCTATCAAAACATCAAAAATCACTTTGTGAGATTTGATTGAGCAGTTTGAACCATCTTTTACTCGATCTTATCTGGAACCACAAATAACTATCAAAGTTTGTAACATCGAAAAACAGTGCGTGGGCTAGGAGCCTGCTA
>JAGVVM010007386.1:0-10332 GCA_019149425.1 Psidium friedrichsthalianum
CCAAAATGTGTTCCTCTCTACGAGGGGGGGCAAACATGTAGTCCCAATCTACAAAATCAGATGCCTTTTTTCTTTTTTCTTTTTCTTTTTTTTTCTTTTAGTTTTATCAGATAAGCTCTGGCCACAAATGGAGAGCAGATGAAGTGAGGTGGGCCCCTCACTTCGGTATCATTGCAAGCTTTAGAAATGCATTTTTATTTCACATTATTGTTTTTAAGACTGGTGAGATGCTACTCAATACTTCATCACAGTGCTGCACACCGGGTATTGCTGATTTTAGACGCTGCAGAAAAAGAAGACGAAGCTTTGAATGAATAGCAGTATGCGTTTTGATTTGATGCCCCCATAAGCCTTTTTCAGCTTCTATAAGACCAAACTATACAACGTATTGAATTACACATCTCGCTCTCTAGCATTGCGCAAACTAGTGCAGCCCCCCCAAATATTTTCCTGGTGGGAAGTCTTATTTATCTTATGATACACTGGTGATCTCGCACGCCGACATTTAGTTCAGCCACCTCTGATTGTGGTCTGCATATGAGATAACCTCTCTGCTTCCTCCTCGAAAAAGACTCTGGGAAAGTGAATTTAAATTGCAGTTCCCTCTCAAGTCGGTGCAAGGTGGTGGAGCTCTGCTTTATTAAGAGGAATACTGGTTAGTGGCAATCTGAGTCATTTGGCTCTTGCAAAAATGGGGAATGGCAAAGAACAGCAAAAAGTAATGTTGAAGTTTGTCCGGAATGCCAACACATAGTTTTTGTGGGAAGGCAAGAAACAATCTGCTTCATGGTCAAGCTTGCTTCTGTGGAGCATGTTGCTAGGTTGATCGAATTTTTAACTTCAAAAGGATGCATGGTAAGTATTCAAATAGTCAATGACGGGATAGTAAAAAGGAAATCAAGGCAAAAGGAAATAATGACGCTTAATTTGTGAATATGTCATGTTTATCAAAGGAAACTCTCTAAATTCAAGCATAAAAATTACATACGCGTTTAATCCAAACATCTATTCTAGTTAAATAGATGAAAATACAAAAACATCGATGCCGGCATCGAGTTGGAGATGGTCAAGCTACGAGATAAAAGTTGACAAGAGGAAGAGATGACATGATTCGTCATCGAGAGCGATGGCATCTATACTACCTTGCGAAATAGACTTTTGATTACATATAATCCAATGTTGAATTCGCTCCTACAGTTCATAATCAATTTATGAGTAGGCATAAGAATTGGAAAGTACTAATGCTCAAGTAATAAAGTTCTGTAAATATGTGCATTTTGGTATTTCCTTTGATTCTTACAACTCTTCTTTTTTCCGGTTCTTTCATTTCTTTTTTGTTGGTCGACTTGGCTCCGTTTGTTTCTAGAAAAGGAATGATTTAATAGATTTTTATCTAAAAATGATCGATTGTATTGCTGAAATAATAATCGATGAAAAAAAATTCATTATCGACAACACTATATAAATATTTAAAATGTTTAAGGGAATGTATTTTTTAAATTATTTATTTTTAACACAACAAACGGATGGTTGTTGAACATTGTTCGCCAACCTGTCAACTTGGCCGTTGAGCTATCTCTTCGTATCAACAGGTTGTCCACCAATATTCAAGTTCAACAAGATTGGAATAAAAAAGAGAGAGAATATTATTTCCTTCGGGAAAAATACACCAAAGAACGGAGAAGTTACGTCCGTTGAAAAAAATATAGGAATCGACCATTGACTTCACGAAGACCTTCGTCTTCTTCGGACAGAGGAAGTCTCCTCCCTTTTTTATTTTTTTGGGCCCGCAAACTCCGAGGAAATCGCGGCACCACCATTATGAAACGAGAAAATATTGCGTACACACAGGACAAAAGATGAGGTCGTCCTCATCCATTCATCGGGAGACACGTGTCGCACGGCCCACCTAAAAAGAAATTCTCTCTTCAGACTCTCCCTCCCGCCCCCACCCCTTTCTCTCTCTCTCTCTCCCCTCCCCCCATCTCTCTCTGACCTCTCTTTTCATGACGACTGGCGCACGGCTCTGGACGAGCGGCTTTACGGCTATCCATGGCCGTCGTTGACGTCGTTCGGCTAGATCCGATCGGCTCGATCAGCAATGCCGGCAAGGAAGGACTGGTCGAGTCCTTGATGAAGTTGAGGGTGACCAAACAGGGGAGAAACGAGGGCTCACGAGGTTTGCAGGTAGCCATGGCCTCTCTCGCTCCAGCTTGGGCGACGGGTTCGCACGGGCCCACCGGAAAAAGCTCTCTTCGGACTCTCCCCCATCTCTCCTCTGGGAAAGGAGAGAGAGAGAGAGAGAGAGCGAGATTATTTTTCCTTAAGGTGGGCCGTGTGACACATTTCGCACGGAAAAAAATTAAGTGGACCGGATGAGTGTCCCGACTAATTCCCTTCTCCATCTCTTCTCTGTTTCGCTCCTATCTCTCCTCCTCTAAGAGAGGACATGTGGGTCGGGGCGCACGTGTTGGCCCGGCCCAAATAGCGTGCTGAGTGAGGTGAGTGTTGCTGGTGGTTTCCTCAACGGTTCCTAATATTTTCGCACGGGCGGGAGAAGTTACGTGGTAATGGTAATCGAATATGAATTGAGCATAGACTCGTCTTCTTCCGTCCCTCCTCTTCTTCCTCGCAATTACGTTGACAAACCTCCATATAAAGCAACCATTCACCTCTCGAAGCCCTCCACTGCCACTCAGACACGTCCAAGGCACAGACT
Source organism: Psidium friedrichsthalianum (assembly GCA_019149425.1). Taxonomy (NCBI): domain Eukaryota; kingdom Viridiplantae; phylum Streptophyta; class Magnoliopsida; order Myrtales; family Myrtaceae; genus Psidium; species Psidium friedrichsthalianum. The sequence goes on from JAGVVM010007386.1 coordinate 2,720, forward strand.
GAGAGACAGACGATTGCTCCAATGGAAGCGGAATCATCACCGTCCGTGGCGTCCCAACTCTCTACCGCCCTTTCTTTGCCGAACGTCCAAGGGTTCGTATGGCAACATTTTTTGGATTTCACTTCAGAACTTTACTATAGAAATCCGTTTGATAATTTAATTTTTAAGTTATTATTTAAAAAATTTACTTCTAAAATTTTCTTTTCTTTAAAGTGAATTTTCTTCGAAATTTTTTTTTCTTCAATTTGAAAAGTTAGGAAAAAAGTTAATTCTCATTTCAATAAGCCTCACCCCTTTTTCATTACGACCTCGCCCTCTTTCCGACCAAACCCATTGCCCCCGCTCGCTTGAGAGGCACACGAGCGCTCCAATGGAAGCCGAATCATCACCGTGCGTGGCGCCCCAACTCTCTACTGTCCTTTCTTTGCCGAATGTCCGAGTGTCTCCCTTATCTCACCCAATTGCGTTTTCTTGACGCAGGTTCGAGAGCAGCGAGATGCTGGCGAGTTTCTTGGCGTCGACGCCCTTCTTGGCGGAGTCGTGGGGGGCGTGCAGCTTCGCCAACTCCGCGGCTCCGAGGAGCTTCGTGGCGGAGCTACGCGGTGAGGTCGGGTACCTGGCGTTCTCAGGCGTCCAGGCGATCGACGAGTCCGAGCCTACTTGCGGGACCCTGATGGCCCTGGGCGAGTGTGGGTGGGGGCATCTGTTCTCGCCGTTGATGTGCGACGGCGAGGGCGAGGGCAAGGAGACGGTCAGGGTGGACGCCGGATTCCTCCGTCTCTTCCTGGGATTCTACCAGCGACCGGATTTCCAAAGCCAGGTACATAGTCGTCCTTAACTTGTTTGACTTTGTTCTTTTCTGGGTAATTCCATTACTTCTTCATTGGTCGAATATCATCAACTTCCACGAAATTATGGCTTAGCTTTCAGTCACCCTCCTCGTAGATTAATCCGCCCATGGACTTGCATATTTTATTTTTATGTCAGTCATGTTCCTACCTACTTTATATATATATATATATATATATATATATATGTGTGTGTGTGTAAATACGACATTTCAAGAGCCCAAAACATCGCAGTTTTACAAGCTTTTTTGAAGTAGAAGAGAATGAAGAAAATGATGGTCGGAAGAAAAATGCATAAACATTTGCATTTTCAAATTACACGCTTTTCACGAAATAAACGGAGCCTTAGCCTTATTTAGTCCAAGTTAATTTTTCATGGCCTTATCTGGAAAGGCTCACTGAGGATTTGTTTTTGACCGGGTCAAAGGCTTCTGTTCTGACAAATAGTTTTTTGACCCAGCAAAATGACAAAAATATTTTGTATGGCAACCAGCAATGTTTGGATGCCAACCAGGAAAAAGAAGAACAAGAATGCATGATGAGATTAATATCCTCTTGTATGCCTGCAGCAGATGTAAATTAAGGATGTAATGTTTGTATGTTAATATATAAATTCCACAAATCCTCCTAATTTGAATGGATTTGGTAGGATTTGAAATTTACATAAAAAAGCAAAGATTCTAGTTCTTAATCCTTGTGTGTGAAGGTGATGTGAGGCTGTAATTGATTAAGAACTCTTGAAAATATACTGACCATCCCTCATTCTGAAAATCCTGCTACTAATTTCTCGTCCGCTAGAAAGCCAAAAAGAAAATTCATCCATCCATCGACTATCAAGGTTTTCTTCAGAAGAACCATATTTTTTGTTGTTGAACTTACCAGTCATTAACAGCAGGACAGTCTTACTGAATTGTGCATGACTGCTGGGGACTGTTTTAAGAGATTAAGCTGGTACAGCAGATATATGCATAGGACAGTTCTTGGATCATACTAAACTACTAATCTAGGTTATTCGTGTTCTTATATTATCACATTCCAAGGTCGTGTGTAGAAAATCTAGATGTAGTTCTTCTACAGAGCCATTGTCGAATCGTAGTTCGTAGCAGTAAACTGTTGATATGGTCTCACCAGTCCTTTCCTTTTTCTTTTTTTTTTTGAGGGGGATGTCATTGACATTAGTCATACCAGCATTTTGAACTAGTCCAAAAGTTCCCTTGGATCAGCCATGGATTTAAGTTTTCTGCAATTCTTGCTTTCGTCTTGAGAGCACAAAACGCGAAATCCTTCAAGCATTGAGCTGCTTTTTGTGTGCAGATTCAGGAACTACTAGGAAAAGTTAAGATGATTATCCTCACAGGCCATTCCTTTGGAGCAACAACCGCCTCTCTCACTGCTCTTTGGCTCCTCTCCCGTCTCCAGCCCGCTGCTTCTCCCATCTCAGTCCTCTGCCTCACCTTCGGCACTCCCTTGCTCGGCAACGCGTCCCTTTCCCGAGCCATTCTCAGAGCAAGATGGGGTGGGAGCTTCTGTAACGTTGTCTCGAAGCTCGATGTAGTGCCGAGACTGTTCTTCGCTCCCCTAGCTTCCTTGGCTCCTCAACTGCACTTGCTGCTTCAGTTTTGGCAAGCCGCTGCAGCTTCTCCCAGTTTAGAACAGCTTGTTGGAGAACTGCGAAAAAACAATTTCGATGAATTCGTCAGCAACATCAAGGATTGTGTTCAAGATGCCGCACAATCATCAGGAGGGGCGAAGAACAGTTTGTTTTGGCCCTTGGGAAGCTACCTATTCTGTTCAGAAGAGGGAGCGATCTGTCTGGACAATGCAACGTCTATCGTTAAGATGATGCATTTGATGCTCGAGACGGTCTCTCCAGCTTCCAGTTTTGAGGATCATCTGAAGTGTTTCGAGGATCATCTGAAGTACGGTTATTATACAGGACTACTTTCTTCGCAATTCCTGAAAAGGATAAACATCAGCGGCCTCTCGGAGTCAAGCTATGAAGCTGGTGTCTTCTTGGCATTACAATCCTCAGGAATAGATCCACAGGTAATTAAATGCTTCTCAAATCCACACGGGACACTATCTTCTTCGCTTCCTAAACCAACTCAAAAGTATAGTCTATCAAAACTTGTAGTAAGACATCTTTTTGTTAACCTCCGAATGACAAATTCTTATTCCTCACTTTGTGGGTTGTATCTTTAATCACTCTGCAGGATGACAATATTTCAAAACCCGCTAAAGATTGCCTGCAGATGGCTCGGCACATGGGACGTGCGCCGAACCTGAACAATGCTCATCTAGCTATCAGACTATCCAAGATAACGCCCTGCAGAGCACAACTTGAGTGGTACAAAGGCCGCTGCGACGAGTCCGAGGATCAACTTGGGTATTACGACACGTTCAAGAAAATTGGAGCATCCAGGAGGGAGTCCACGATCAACATGAACCTGTTCAGACTTGCCGCCTTCTATGATGATGTCATAGGCATGGCAGAACGGAATGAACTCTCGCACGATTTCCACACCAGGTCCAAGTGGAACCATGCGGCCCATACCTATATGCTCCTCGCCGAGCCACTGGAAATCGCTCGCTATTACCGTCATGGCATGCACCTGCAGAAGGGACACTACATCAAGCATGGAAGGGACAGGAGATTCCAGATTTTGGACAGATGGTGGAATCGAAGGAGTGCTGTTGTGGCGCAAGAACGACAACGAATTAACAACGAGAGTAGTCGGAGCAGGCTCGCGGGGTTGACTCAAGATTCTTTGTTTTGGGCGAAGGTGGAGGAAGCGAAGGACTGGCTCGAGCACGCGAGAAAGGAAAGGGACTCGAATAAGTTGGAACCGCTTTTGGCGAGCCTGAAGGATTTCGAGGAGTATGCGAAGGAGCTAATTGGAAGGAAGGAGGTGTCCATAGATGTTCTGGCTGAGAACTCGAGTTACAGCTTATGGGCCGAGGGATGGGAAGCTTTGAAGTCGGAGTTCCAGCAGCCACCTTCCGATCCAGTGCAAGTTCCCTTTAGCGACAACGACGGCGAAGACGGGCTCCGCCTCCGCAACCTCTCTCGTACTGCGACGCGGCAGATCACTCCTTCGCCGACAGCGACGCCTCCACATCCCCGTCGTTGTCCTCCCCCAATCACGACGACTTCTCCGAGCTTGTCGATCGGAGACTCCAGTCCCTCCTCCAACCTCCAACCCAACGACTGCAGCACCGTCCCCTGTGAGAAGCTCATCTCTCACAGAGAATCGCCTCCAAATCCTCCTCCCCCTACCGTTCCAAAGAAAAAGAGATCGCTGCTCCAGATCCTCGGCGGAAGCAAAAGAGCACGAGGAGGAGAGCCTGGTCGCCGATGACCCGGAGGGGGAAGTGCTGGCGGTAGCTGATGGCGTTCGGATTGGCCAGATTCCCGACAGAGAGGGGAAGAGAAACATCTTCTTCTTCTTCTTTTTGGCCAGATTCCCCGACAGAGAGGCTCTTCCTTCCGCGGTGGTTGGAGAAATTCAGCGGCGATCATGGTGGATTTTCAGAGAGAAAAGGGGTAGGGAAGTGGGATTGTTTTCGGGTTGGAGAGAGACAAAGTGGGAGTGAAGGGATTTGACACAGAGAGTTGGAGGAGGGAGAGAAGACGGGGGAGAGGTAAATAAGGAAAAGGTTCCATCCCTCGGCCCATCAGATTATCAGGTGATCCGTTTCCAATCCGATTCGATTTTTCTCGAGAATCAAAAATCAAATCGGTGATCCCAATTTTTATTTTTCAAAATCGAAAATCAGACTGGCCATCCTGAGAATCGAGAATCGAACCAAACCAATCGAGTTCGATCCCAATAACATAGCTCTTTCTCACAAACACATAGAGAATATTTAGATTAAGCAATATCACATTGCTACGACTGCTTTCCTTTTCGTTTTTCTTTTTTGGGGGGACTTTCTTGGCATTCTCTTTCTCTCCTTACACGACCGGTAAAGAGCTGAATTATTAACATAGCAGGAGACTACAATTTTTTCAAGAGAAAGGTGCCTTGTTGTTAGATTAAGAGAAAGTGCAATGTGACTTTAGGGTTACTTTAAAAAAAAATCAATCGGTCCGGTCCCGGCGATCCGGTTCGATTTTATGTCCCTAGAATCGAGAACTGGACCATCTGATTACAGGTTTCAATTTTTTAAGAATCGTGAACCAGATCGCCGTCTTCTAGAACGGGGAACGAAACCACCGGTCTTGGTCCGATCCAGGCGGTCCCGATTCGATCGGTTCGATTTGCTCACCCCTAGCTATAACCCGAGTTCTTAAGGGTTCGTCAAGCGTTGTCTTCGCCTCTTCTTTTCTTCAGAGAGCCGATTTGCAAAGTGGATGAGCGCGTCTCTCCTTCAATCTCTTCAAACTTACCGGCCTCCAAGTTTGCTCTCGACACCGTCTTATGCAGTAGCGTCGCTCCTAATTCCACGAGCCTCTGCAGATTTTTCGAGTTCGCAACATCAACGGATGATTCTTCTCTGGTCAAGGTGTCAGCCTGATTCGAAGCAACCCACATCAAATGATTTCGAAATAAGTCACATGGTCGTGGGCCAATCTAGGGCACTACAATGACAATGTTTCATGAAGCCAAAAGCAATTATAGGAATCCATTTGATACCTAAATCCAGAGGTAGTTGCGCTCGCAATTTAACCATTGGAAGAGAGCAGACAAGTGCAAATCGGCCATAGCGGAGCTCGCTTCACTGAAGATATCGATTAACGGAGTGAAACCTTTGTGAGAGATCCAATTGAAGAGTCCCCATCTAGAGGCCTCGGTTGCGCTGTACTTCTCTTCATGCTTGGCCACACCATACCAAGTGATAGCACCAGCATCCGGGAACTGGATCACTTAATATTGGGGTTCTGTGACATGAGTAACATTACTCAAATCGGGCCGTCTATTTTCATTTGAACAACTAAGATTGAAAGAGGATTGGGATTTAAAATTTTTCAAATTCCAAAAAAATTCCCTCTTAATTTTTTCCCTCTCCCTCAAAAAATGACGTAGCCCAATCTTGGCCATTCAAATGAAAATGGACAGCCTGATTTGAATAATGTTATCCATGTCACAGAAAACCCCATTGTTAGGTGATCCGGATCCATGTTAGGTGATCCAGTTCCCAAGGAATAATACCTTCTTGACACATAGCATTCAAATTGCTTGAGACAATCAGCAACATCAATGGAAAATTAAATCTCGGTACCGAGATTTCCTCTCTAAGACGCCTGGATATAAGATTTAGATTGGCTTGGGTTCACTTGTTATTCTAAGCGCTCCAATGGAAGCCGCATCACTACTGTACGTGGCACGCCAATTTTTACTGCCGTTTCTTCGCCAAACGTCCAAAGTTGCACATCGTAACATATCTAGAAGTGTGTTTCTGTTCTAGAAGTGCTTCTAAATTTGTTTCTCTCTAACCAGAAAACAATCCCACTTCCATCCTCCTTTTGTCTCTGAAAAACCACCATGATCACCACTGAATTTGTCCAACCACCGCGGAAGGAAGAGCCCTCGACACCGATCCGGTTCAAGTTCCCTTTAGCGATAATGACGGCAAAGACGCACTTCGCCTCTGCATCTTCTCCCACAATGCGATGCGGTAGACACTCCTTCGCCAACAACGATGCCTCCACATTCCCGTCGCTATCCTCTTCCAATCACGACAACTTCTCTGATCTTGTCAATCGAGGACTCCCGTCCCTCCTCCTACCTCGAGTCCAACGATCACCACATCGTCTTCTGTGGGAAGCTCATCCCTCACCAAGAATCGCCTCCAAATCCTCCTCCCCCTACCATTCCGGAGAGTGAGAGATCGCCGTTCCAGATCGATCGCAGAAGCCAAAAGAGCACAAGTAGAGGACCTGATCGCTGATGACCCAAAGGGGGAAGCGCCGGTGCTACCAGACGACATTCGGATTGGCGAGATTCCTGATAGAGATGGGAAGAGAAACATTTTCTTCTTTTTTTGTAAATAGATGGTACAAATGTATTGTAAAATGTATTGTAATAACTTGGAGAACAAGGAAATGTCAAATGGGGAAGTTACACTTATAGCAGCAACACCGCAATTGAATTTTATTCTACTGGGCTTAGCCTAATAGTGAAATTCTATTGATTAATTTGGTTGTGTTGGTAAATTTCAATAAGCGTTGCCCAAATTACTGTTGGTAAGAAAAACTAATCCATGAATTATTTATTGGAAACTCACTAATAGTTTTTCGAGCTTACCTACTTTATCCGATAATTTTGCAAAAACAATCAATTTTAATGCTAACTTATCAACTTTTATTGCATAACTTACTAATATTTTCAATTTTGCCAACTGTTATTCCCGTGAAATTTTCAATCTAGATTAAAAGCGACTTATCGATTTTGTCGGATTAAATGAAAGGCGGGCACATGGGGAATATATGGGGTCGCCATTTGCCTTTTGGCACCTAACTCTGTTTTCGATTATTTTGGGTATGTATGATAGAGATAGAGATAGAGAAAAAAAATATGCTAAATTTTCAGTTTATTCTTCATAATATAGAGTTAGATCTGAATTTTCAAGGATGGAAAGGTATGGAACGTGGCCTCATAGTTTGTGAATGGCCTATATTGAACCGGTCGACGACGATGCGCTCGATGCCTCTTTCTTCTTCTTCTTCTTTGCGACGACCTCCGTTAATCTCTCTAATGTCGGTCACGCTCCTCCGTACGCCTTCTCATTCCTCCTTCCTTCACGTAACTCTCTCTCTCTCTT
>JAGVVM010007387.1:0-36775 GCA_019149425.1 Psidium friedrichsthalianum
TCCTGTATCGGATGGAGTATGTAAGTGGTTTGCTTGCTGAGAGTTTGTTTCTCATAGGTGAATGTCCCTACTGTCGCGAATTCCCCGATACGCCCAGCAATAGTATTACACATTATTCGATATTAGGCACTGGGATCCGAAGGAAGTCGAGTAAGCGAGCTTCAGTCATTTTTTTGGGACGCAGTATGGAATAATAAACATCCTGTATGGATAGGTCCCATCATTTAGGAACAGGGGCATGGCATACGCCACATGTATAAGTAGTTTTCTGCCCGTTTGTGATGATGTTATTGGTGATTTGTCACATGAGGTTTTCGGATGGTATTAATATGGATGAGATGTTCATGTATATTTGTTGTGTTGTATGTAAATATTATATATAAGATGGAATATAACTTTGCTTGCTGCAAAGATTTAATTTTGTCTCTCTATCTATCCCATTTTGTGTATGTGATTGAAGGAGTTTGTTTTCGTGTTGCGTTAAGGAACTCTGAGGTCGTTTGGTTACAACGAGTTTCCTAGGCCTGTCGTTTTCGTGAACCATTCGACCGTACAGTACGACAAAGATATCGCGTGGCTCGTGGGCTCGGGGCGTGAGCTAGTTTTAATCCTACTAACTATCCCAAAACCCATTCGCACCTTATCACTCCAGGCCATGACTAGGTAGATTAGGCTGACCTTGCTCTGATACCACAAAAAAGGGGGATGTTCCATCCTCGAGTCATAAGAGTGATGACATCCTAGGGCACGTCATCGACCATTTGTATTTCATTTATCTTAATATTATACGACATGCGGAACGCGAAAACTCCCCAAACAATCCGCTAAAATAATAGGGATAGATAAGTAAGACTACAGATCAAACAATTAACAGCCAGCTCAATAAAGACTGCTATTTTCATTAGTAGATAATTGTTAATCTTTGCAGAAACTACAGCCTAGACAACTCTATATTATCGGGGCGGCTACCTGTACCAGCAAAAGGATAATGGTGTGAGACATAATTAACTTTCTATATCTACTCCAAAAGAGGGTTTACGAGACCCTTGTCATCCACTTCAACATATCTCCAAAGTTACGAACCTGAAAATTAGTTTTATCAACAACGGGTGAGATATAATTATCTTTGTGAGTTAACGCCAAAGTCCAATTAGGGCATTGATCACTCAGCAACTAAGTAGGCATGGCAATACAGAAGCAATCCCACTGTCCATCACATGCATCTTACCCCCGTCTTAATCCATACAATGCAATAACCAGAATACGCATACCAAACTCTCAGGCATTATACAACATGCGATTTTCAATATTAACGGGCACTCGGCCCTGGCACACTAGGCAGTTTGTGCTCTTTCGCATGACCGGGCTTCGTCCCGCTTCGTCGTGTGACGACAACCAATTAATCCGTGTTATTCCGATCAACACAACACAGATATATCAGGAATTCCTGTAAGGACTTCGGTCCATCACAAGCTGCGATCAGCATCCGATTAATCTGACGGTATAAACTGTCGTGCTTCCATAAGTCGTTGGTTCGATTCGACACACACGAACTTATCAGGCTCATCCCAAGATACCCCGACGACAATATCCAATATGTGACCATGCAAGCACGCCAGACAACACAAGCCAGTTATTATATTTGCATTTAATTAAAATGCTCACACAAGTCGTGCTCAAAATCCGGTTCAAAGCCGTTTCTTTTTTCATGTCTCAAATATAAATTTGGCTTTGCATACGGTCACATACATAACTATCGATGTAAATCACCCAAGAATAAATCAACAATAACAAGCAGATAAATAAATAATTAACCGTGAATTAGAAAATCACAAAATATTCATCCCATGGATAATTTAATAAAGTTAACCAACCAATTCGTCATACAATAATTATAATTTAATAATATTAATAATTTGGATCACGATTAATTAAAACACCATAATAATTAATCAAATATTAATTAATTAATTTCATCCAAATTAATTAATTAAAAATAATAATTTAACCCAAGAATATTAATTTTTTTTTTCAGCCCAAAATAATTAATTAAATTTTTAATCAGTCCAAAAAATAATTAATTAAATTTTTATTCGTCTATCATCGTAAATAATTATTAATTTAATAATAATTATTTATTTAAGTCAAGGTTAATTAAAGAATTATAATTATTTAACCAAATATTAATTAATTAATTTCATCCAAATTAATTAATTAATAATAATAACTCAAGAATTATTATTATTTATTATTATCAACCCAAAAATAATTAAAAAAAAAATTAATCAGTCCAAAATTAATTACTTAAATTTTAAATAATTCCGGCCCGCCTCAATTAAATAAACCAATCACAATCCAACAAGTCAAAACCAGTCTAATTATTCTAACCGCGACCCTTTAACCTAACAACCTAACCAAAGTTACTAAACTAAACCGATCACGATTTAACTAACTATATTAATATTAATTTAATCTAAACTAACCTAAGCGCAATTAACGACCTAATCGGAGAGTAAGGGTTAACTCACCCAAAATCGTTCGATGACAACGAGCGGCGACGGGCAGCGGCGGCGAGCTCGGCTTGAGACGAGGACGCGTTGGTGGGTAGAGAAGTTGGTGATGGGACGGCAAGCCGACGCGACGGCGAAGGAGACATCGATGCGAGCTCGTGGTTGAGAGAGACGGCGGAGCAGCAATAGTGGCTTGGGTTAGCAACGGAAGCGGCTGACCTCGGGGGTGGTGAAGCTCGCAACGATGGGTTGACGAAGGAGGTGACTGGGGGGTGGTTGAGGCGGAGCTCGAAGCTCAACGGAGGGGTTGCAAGAAATAAAAGAAAGAGAAAGACAAAGAAGCAACGGCAGAAATGGCGTCGGGAAGGGGAGGTCTCATGTGAGCAAAAAGGAAGAAGAGAGCAAGGGGGAGGGAAAAGGAAAAAGGAGAAGTGGGTGGGAGAGTTGGTGGGGGCGTCAGAGAAAAGAGAGGAGAGAGGGAAAGAGAGAGAGAAGAAGAAAGGTCAAAAAAGAGAGGGGAGGGTTATCCACGGCAAAAAAGAAAAAGGAAGAGAAGATAGGGAAGAGAAAAAGGAAAAGAGGGAGTCTGATGGGCGATGGTGGTGAGAAGATATTGGGTGTGGGAAGTCAGTGAGGCCGGACCCACATGGCCTCTCCTCATTGGAGGAGAGGGCTGCAAAACACAGAAAATCTGTGTTTTGCAGACTTTTGGTGGCCTCTCCTCCATGAGGAGAGGCCACGGTGGGCCGGCCTCACTGAGGCCGCCCACCCAAAAATTTTTCCCGATGGTGGGTAGAAAAAGAGGACAAAGGGGCCCCACGGTTTAAATCAAAATTTATAATTTTCGTCCTGTATGTATAATATTCTGAAGGGTAAAAGGTAAATAGTTAACTTAGGACAGGGTGGTTATTTGGTATGACGAGGGTTTGGGCCAGAAAGGAAAATCCTACAGTACGACTAAATCGGCGGATTAATATAATCGACGTTCTAGATAAAATAAAACTTGTGTCCAAAAATTATCCCTTAATCCATAAAAATTCCAAATTTATTTATTTACAAGTCTTTGAAATTTCGGGACGTCACATATTCTCACGCCTAGAACACACCATGAAGCACCCCTACTCTGAAGATAAGCTTATTACGGCTTTCTAGGCAAATTTTTTACTTATTGAAGGTGTCCCTAGCTTGTCAATGGATTCCACCCCTCCACCAAGTCTACTATGGACTCTTATGATTCTTTAGAAGGGTCCCACGCCAATCAAAGGAATTCTTGTAGGTTTTTCCTTCACATGACGCCTCCACGAACTACCAAGCACCTTCGCCAGCCATGAATCTCACCATCGCCTAATCGATCCGGTTCCATCCACAACGAGATCGAGCTGATTTGATTTCAGTTCATACTTGGAACATTATCTGCAGTTTAGGTAACAATCACGATCTTGATATATCTCAAAAATATTGTTGTCTATTTTGAAGTTATTGTTATTTCTAAAGATATTGGCTGGGTTTGTGCTTATCTAAATTCCCATAGATAAGGCAATATTGTGATGGAGATAATGCCATATTGCCTTATAGACAAATTGGTAAATTATCAGAATATTCCCAAATCGATTGACTTTGTTTTCTTATTTATTTATTTCTTTATCTTATCCATTAGCATGATTTTTATTTTTGATTGCTTAGTCTAATAGTTTGCATATTTATAACAAACATGCCAATAATATATGCTCCATTGTGCCTTGTCCCTTCGGTAAAATTTGCATGCCTTAGCCACAATCTTGTGAATTGGCTCGGCAATTTGCGTCGAGTTTCGTGTTTTGCCCTTTGTATTAAGGGACGATATTATTCTATACCATCATTTGATTACTGACTCGAATCTAAGAGTACATTGCGAATAAATTCCCTCCGACCCCAACCTTTAGGTACAAGCGAATTAATCGAAAAATTCAAAATCAAAGGTATATTATGGGCATTTTTGTTTATTTTTGTTCATTCTTTGCATTTCATTTTTCGTTTAATTAAATAAAAAATCCAAAAAAGTAACTCTCATTTTCCCATGGTTAATCATGTCAAAAGTCTTTTTTATGTTGCCAATATCATCTAATATAAGTTGGGACTTTGAGAAATTATTTTCTTAAGTTAAATTGGATGATATCACATTTTAGAGCATGTTTTCATAATGGTTGTCATTTAATCCGAAAATAAAATGTCATTTGCATATCATATAGTTTAGAGCATATCTTGCCATGTCATTAATTCATGCATATTTCCATGTCATGTAGTTTAGCTGCATTGCATTTTCTAAAAAGAAAATCAATAAAAAAAAAGAATAATCATTTCATTCACATTGTCAATGAAAAAGGATTTTTCATGAAATTTTGGTACCGAAAGGGTATTAATTTTTCCAAATTAATGTAATCAAGTCTCCGAACTCATTTTCTCTGGTTAGTGGAAATAAATTGATTCTCCCAGTTAATTTATTTAGGTATCTAATCAACCTACCGTAAATGATTAATGTCGGCTCCGAATTGAATTATTTTTGCTTGAAATAAACATAAGTTGCAATTCGGCAGATTTTGGAAGGTCTGATTAGGTTAGTTAAATTGATTAACCCGATAATCCGTTAGCCTTTGATTTTTAATTAGTTCGCGACAATAACCAATTATGGTCATAAAGGTATCAAAGCCACTAAGTGATAATGTGAATGCTCATGTAGGTTTTTTTATGGTTCCAAATTAATCCTAGCTATCCTAGGAAAAGGAATTAACAAGCTATTGAAATGAGTTAAAGGTAAACACTCCAATATCAAAGTCATCTAACTAAAAGTACGAGAAATGAAAACTTGCAAGCAAAAAATAGACACAGCCTTGTTGTAAGCTTTGGGACTGAACACTCATAAGCTTGGGGTTAGAGACTAAACCTATCTAGGGTGATCCTAAATCAACCCATTATGATGGTGAAGCTAACCTAGGCTAATCTAGCCATTTATTTAACAATGATTCTAACTCTATTTGACTTTATTATCCAGAAACTACTAGTTAAGGCCTAAGGTTATTACAATCTAAGTCAAAACTAAACTAACTATACTAGATTAAACTAATGTCACATTGGACCGCCTTGGTTCTTCAAGCTCCCGAACCCCTACACCAGATCCTCGACATCTATACCATGTGTTGATTTTATTCACTTCAACTCATTCATAACATGCATTCGGTCAAAGCAAACAATTATAAAGTTCACCAAACACTAATTATCACCTCGGTTTGCCTTTTGATTTGATCACCCATGCATTTCGATTAACCCACCACTTCCTAATCAAACTTGGGTTCATTGATTAGGGTTAATGATTATTAACCCCCACATTTGTTCACCAAGCAGTAGGTTAACTTCATTAACCCCTAATTAAATCTAATCCCCATCTAAAGCTAACCGCCGAAGGACATCATCGCTAAACGAGATTAAAGATAATCCATCATCAAAAAAATATCTAAGTAGGGCCCCCCCCCCCAATAAACGCTTCAATTTGAGCACACAAAATCAAACTAGCGATCAACCAAACCAATATGGCCTGCATTACACTAAGGGAACAAGAATGGCATTTTTCTAACCAATTCTACTTCTTTTTTTTTTTATTTGATTTTGCTTATATTTTTTTTTATTTTTTTTATTTTAATTTTCGAAATTTGGGGGTGTGGGGCTGGGCCTTTGGGCCCTGTCCGAGTGTGGGCTGCACTTGGATTCTGCGGGTTCTAGGTTATGGAGCAATTCGAGCCTTCACAACCGGTCCGGCCTCCTCTACCAATTCTTATCTTCAATTTTCCTAATGAACTCTAGTCAGGCCTTCGAGGGTTCTGTCGTAGAATGGACCAATTCATGAGATGTACTAATTAGATTCGTCTGATAGGAAGTACAAATGTTCATGAATTTATGGGCAAACACTAAAAGAGGGAAAATTCAAAATAATGCCTAAAAAATGCTCTGATTTTTCTCAAATAAGAATCTGAAGTGGATCTTATTTCAAGAAAGGCTTGAAATGCCCTCTTTGTTTCAAAGAAGGACATAGTCGAAGAATATTTTCGTCTTGTTACCATTTTTAATTTTTTGTCCCTTTTTTTTCTTTTTGTGCTTTCATTTTCTTTTCTTTTTTCTTTTTTCTTTCCTTTTTTCTTTGTCCTTTTTTCTTTCCCCTCCCCAGACCATCACTAGCCTCAGGCAAGGGTGTGCCCACATTGCCGGTCAAGCAAAGGGTCACCCTGGTCCAGGCCACGTCTGCCTCACCGGATCTAGCGAGGGCAGATTCTGCTACTATGGGCCCCCCCCCCACTTCTTACTATGCTCCGACCTTGTCAACCTATTCACATCTCCAACTACTAAGCCTCCTCTCGCTCACCAACCACCTCCAGCAGCACCGTCACAATCCTCCGAAGCCCTAGAGTTTCCGTCTCATGTGATTGAGCTCATTGTGCGATTGCTACGAAAGAGGTTTGTTGTTTGTCTAATTGCTTGTCTTTTTGGATTTCCGATTGCAGAAGCCAAGCACTATTGGTGGAATTGGTCTGGAGAGCATAGCTGTATCAATTTTGGTTCGTCTTGCTCATATAAGTACCTTGCCGAATCCGGCAAGGCAACCCTCGCCTGACACAGACAGTGGCGTAGGAGGCCCTTAGGCAAGCCAGCCTTGGGAAGGGGAAAAAGAAAAAGCAAAAAGAAGGTAAGAAAGGGAAAAAAAAAAACAAAGAAGAAGAGAAGGAAAAATTTTAAAACGATAATAAAAGATGAAACATCTTCGACCAAGCCCTTCTTAAAACAAAGAGGGTACTTTAGGGCCGTTTTGGAAACAAGATCCACTTCAGACTTTTTATTTGAGAAAGTCAAAACACTTCAGGGCTCTTATTTAGAATTTTTTTCTTGAAAAGAGCCTTCAAAATCGCTCTGTTAATAGAGAGCCTAACCACTTAAAAAGCTCTCAATTAAAGTCCAGTCTCAATTTTGCCTCAAAATTTTTTTTGTCTAAAATATAAAACCTAAACGTAGGTCCAATCCAAATTTATCCCAAATCTACCATGAATTTTTTTCCTAACAGGAAAAAATTACAAACTCTGACTCTAATCGCATATATGCACCCATTAGTCCTCTGTCCAAAAATCATTGTTTACCATCCCTAATTTTCATATCAAAGAACTGTTTCGTTTTGGTAATAATTTTCCACCTCACCTTGCTACGCCGAATTGTTTTAACCAACATGGAAATGTCACATCAAACAATAATGACCTATTTTTGGGTGGAGGGTTAAATGGGCAAATTTGAGACTAGATTAATAGTTGGCATCTTTTCTTTTTTTACCGAAAAAAAAAAAGTTCGGGACAGAGTGGGACTAGAGTTAAAGTTGATGCTTTTTTTTAAAACAAAAAAAAAAGAAAGTTCCCTGACAGATTTTGGACTAGATCTAAAGTTTGGAGCTTTTTGTTTAGACAAGTTCGGAGCAAAATTGAGATCAGACTGAAATCAGAGATTTTTTTTTCTTTTTCAAGAAACTATAAATGAAGTGTTCATAATTGGTCAAAGAGGCAGTATGAGGGCCTGCATGGTAACCATTCTGTTCCAAAAAACTGATTTTGATTAAAATGACTTTTTTCTGATTCTGTTACTGAATGAGTTTTAAAGAACCGGAAACGCGTTTGATAGCTGCACAAAATTTCTGTTTGCAAAACTGTTGCTCTCCTAATTTTTTTCATTTAAGTCAAATAATTATGTAATTATTTGTAATTACTTTCCAATGCACACTAAAAAATTTAAAATGACATTTATTTTTTTAGCATGTCATAAATAATGAAACACAAATTTTAATACATGACATTTGAAGTTCGATTGAAGCAATGGAACACGTTCCCATATTAAGGACCTCATTTTTTTCTTTAAATGTTGCGTTGTCCAAATACATACCACAAACATAGCAGCTCGAACAATCAAATTATCATTGAAAAAAAATCAAATTATCTCCCTTGAATACGAAAAATACAAGTCCTTCACTATCATTTTTGTAAACTTCTATCCTAAATTCAAAAGGCGTGTTGGCTTCAGCTCTACGTTGCAAGATGGTCTACATTTTGTAACGCACGGCTACTGAGTATATATGTTACATCCACACATGGATGCCCTCATCTTCTGCGATCTTTTTGTAAAAGAGTGAATTATATGAAATCTAGAAATTTAGGTCAAAATTAGAAAATGAGGTCAAACTAGTCTCATCTAAGCTTCTTCTATTTTTTAGAATTTCCTAAAAATTTTTGTTGATTTTTTTAAAAAAAATTTCAATTTTTTTCGAAATTTTTAATTTTTATTTTTAGTAGGTTGAAGAGAAAAGTGACGAGAGAACTGGAAAGGAAAAAAATTTTTAAAAAAAAAGTTAGGGTGAGAGAGAAAAAAAATGGAGGAGAATGGGATTTCATTCGTGTTTTTGTGAGATTCTCCAAAAGTGATTATAATTTCAGAACCAACTTTTTTTTGTTGGTTCTGGAATTTTGACCTTTTTTTGTTGTGGTAATTTATTTTGTTAAAGTTTTTTAGTTTTTTTATATTTGATTTTTATAAGTTTTTTAGTTTTAAATAAAAGATTCTTTTTTTAATTTTTTTTTTTTTTTTTTAAAAATTTTTTCTATTTATTTTTTATTTTTTTTTTTTCTTTTAAAAAGTAATTATGATTTCTCCAAAAACTGAGTCTTGGAACAGAAATCAGATATTTATTTGCGTGTTTACCAAAAAAACGATTCTCATCTTACTAAGATCAATGGGAAAGAATCAGTGAGAAATCAGAATGGTCATGGGGAGGAATCAGAGATAAAATGGTTACCATGCAAGACCCTGAATGTCCCGGAATGATATTATAGGCGAAAGTTTTCAAACATGGGAGAAAGCCTTCGAAATCGCTTTTGTAACATAGAGAGATAAGTCAATAGATGATATCATGAAGATTCGCCCACACTCCTTTCACCAAAGCCAGTTTACACAAAGCAACCTATTGAAATGGGCAAGTCTTTGAAAAACGCAGGCAAATTCCGTCGACACCTTCTCTTGGTTCAACGGTCCGAAAGACGTGTTCGTCGGCACCCATCGAGTGGAAATTCCCTCTCTTGCGTTCCTCAATTTCAACCTTTTCGTGCTCCAATGGCCCCCTCCAATCCCCTCCCTATGCTTGACGCTTCACATTTCCCCCACAAAATAAAGAAATTACAAAATTAATTTATACCCTTTCCAGAAGCGAACGCAGAATAATGTAAATCCCCTTTGGGTGATTCGCGAGGCCCCATTCTAAGGTCAATGCTGATGAAATGGTTAGGCAAAGTTGACTCTTCTTCTCCTGACTACAGTGAATCGGCCAAGTTGGAATTCCCCACGACTCAGCATGAGAAAAAAAGGATTTTGGACTCGGGAGTCGGGCGTGTGTCTCGGACTCCAAAGGCCAAACGGGGCGGCGAGTCAATTTTCCTTTTTTTCTGACACGTGCTCAGTTCGTTCTTTGTCAATGTGACATACTTGCAAACCACTATTTCGGCCATTGAGTAATAGTCCTTTGAGGTGTGGCCCCCATCTACTTAAACCCGGCCAACGGGTGCGTTAAATCGGATAGAAGATAATCCGATTTAAAATTGACCCGTTTAATAAATCTTTGGCCGATTTTCATAATAAGGCAAATCTAATGACCTACACCTAATTTAATATGTATGAAATCATATCCGAACCCAATCCGTTCCTAAAAACACGTGCTATTTAACCCTAATCTAGAAAAATTGATATCCAACTGAGGTAAGAGAGAGCCATAGAGCCGGGTGAATCTAAGTAAATTGTAAACCAACATTTATATAATATTAAACCCATTTATTGCAGCATAAGTAACCCATATAATAACTCAGCCCATTATATATGAATTGGGAAATGGGATTTCTATGGGGGACAATGAAAGCAAACATTGAAATCATAAACCCTATGGAAGAGGATCAAGTTGGCACTCGTGAACATCTATATTCGAATATTGTTTCATGTATGGGCATGTATGTATTTTTGAAATTTATTCACGATGAAAGTGATCGATCTACATAACTTGTCGATCCCATTTTCTCTCAACTATATCTTTCCGAGCGCAATCGGGTAGACTCTAGAATATCATCATCATCCTCACGAATTCCTCATAGCTGACGAGGCCATCGCCGTCCGAATCGGCTTCTCTTATCATCTGCTCCGCCTCTTCGTTCGTGAGCCGTTCGCCCAGATTCATCATCACATTCCTCAGCTGAACACGAGAAAAATAGACTGTCATTGAGTCGATTGTACGGTTAAATCTAACCTTCAACGTGAGCCAAAGTGAGAAACATTGAAAAGAACGTCCAGGGGGTAAGACAAACCAGAAGCAGTTCGACGTGAAAACATAGTTCTGTGGTCTAAAGTGAGTGTTCTGTAATACTTTCTGTAGCTTTTTGAGCTGCTTTTCCTGAAGCGGGGATCCAAGATCATCGGATCGGCTTCAACTGTCGAACGTTTTCAATTTATGGGCAGTTCGAAATCACGGTGATGCTTCAAATACAGAATGACAAGAATTTTTGAACTTTTTCGTCGAGCATGGTATAAACTAAGACCTGATTCTTTCATTTCACAAGTCTGGTGTCCTCGTAAAGTTTCCGCTTTTCTCATATATTCGTCCGGTGCATTGATCGCTTGAATTCAGTTGAGCAAATTCGACATGTATAATTGGTGATCATTTACCTCAATGGCAGATATATATCCATCTTGATCTCTGTCAAACACCTTGAATGCTTCTCTTAGCTCTTCGCCAACATTTTCCTGCAAAGCACAGTAGATGATCCTCTTACTATTGTCCCCATCTTTCGCTTTCGAAAACAGTACGGAAAGTACAAGAACGACCCGTCGGAATCAACCCCGGAAGAGCCTTCGTCTGCTCACCTTCATTTTCCTCCCCATGATGTTCAAGAACTCCGCAAAGTTTATCGTACCGTTCCCGACCAGATCCACTTCGCTGATCATTTCTTGGACTTCTTCTTTCGTGGGGTGCTCGTCGAGTGACTGGATCACTGTGGCGAGTTCCTCCATTGTGATCATGCCTATCAAGGGATGAAACGTTTGTGTCAGCAGAGAATGAGACGACGCATTCAGAATCTTCACCCAGCCGCGACTTTCGTCCTTAGCGTCGCTGCTCTGTCGTTAGATCGTGTGCAATCATTTCACGAGCCTGGCTTGTGCGAGCCCGTGTTTCGGGCGAGAACGGTTTTCACATTTCCAACAACAAGGAAGGTTTTGGCCAAATAAAAAAGCAACACGAGACGGTAGGAGGAACAATAGATTCAGATGTTCTGCAGCTCAATAGCATCAAGCACGACTACTACCGATTATCATACGTCGTATGTCATTAGAACAAAAAATTGCTAATTCCACTGAACCAACAGTCGCAAAGCATCAATGGACTGAAAATCAGAACATGAGATACTCCAAAATAATCTAAGGAAAAACAAGAACCGAAATGGAGTTAGTACCGTCGGAATCCTTGTCGATGAGACAGAAAGCTTCGTGAAAATCGGCGACTTGATCTTCTGTCAATGCTTCTGCCATTGTTGGGTCTGAAGACTCTCCGAACCTGGATTTCTAATCTTTCTTCCTCCTTCTGGAAGAGCGAAAGAATTAGAGCGCGCTCAATCAGTATAACTTGCCTGAGGGGCTGTGCTGGTGTGTCGAAGTGAAGTCGTTCTTGTAGTGTTACGAGGTGGAGAATATTGTTAATCACGTTGGACCGAAATTTCAAAGAGCCGACATCTAGAAATAAATGATTCATAAAATCAACGCACGTAAAAGAAAAGAACACCAACAAGAATGGTCGGAAGGGATTAAAAGTCAGCAAAATTGAGACTTTGACTTTCTCAATTGATGGATGGATCTTGAGGGGATCCAGCTCCACCACAGAGCAAAACTTGTCGTCGTGTCGCGTGGGGAATCTTAACTTGAAAGCGTACCGGCAGAAGCAAATTACGCTTCACGAATCTTACGGGTCGAGACGCTAGCTCAGAAATAATCGGCAAATTACACTTCGTGGATCTTACCAGTCGACGCGACAAAGCAAGTTACTCAAATGGGTCGACACACAGAGTTCGGGACCATAAGATCCACGTTAGGATTGCTTCCATGGATGCCGAAACAACAGACCAAGCCTATGCACTAAACTTTTAGATTGGTTCAACAGTGAATGAGGGTTGACATAAGTGTTGTCTAGTGGGATTGCCATGAATGTTTTTTGGGCAGAGTCATGTTGGAATTGCGATTATCACATGAAAGGTTTCAAAGTGGTTCTCCTTGAAAGGGATTGATTACAACAAAATACAACACAACCCCACACAAGAGATGAGGCATATCTATCAAATGACTCGGGGTTGTAAATGTCTGTCATTGATCCAAGGAGTGAAAGGCATGTGAATGAAATGCAGAGAGCTAAAACCAAGGTCAAGAAGAGAAGGTAATGGCATCTCCTGGCAAAACAACGACCAAATCAATTGCTAAAGAGATGACATTCTCATGGAGTATGAGCCTTTTTTTTTCTTTTTATTTCCCCGAAGCAGAAAACACTCCATCAACCAGTACATACCCATATAACATTCTTGACAACAAGATTCCGGAAAGAAGGATACAGCAAGCTCAATCATAATTCACCAGATGACAGAAAAAGAAGAAGATGGATTCTTTGACTACAAGCTCTTACAAAAGAAACGTAGCAAGGAAGAAGTTGTTATGAGCAGCTCCTTGTCTGCTCAACATGGATCTCTCTCTCTCTCTCTCTCTCTCTCTCTCTCTCTCTCTCAGATGGGTCTACCTTTGGGGACAATCTGATCTTTCAGCCACATGTATATTGGGACTAGTACATAATAGGTAGCGGCCATTACACCCAAAACGAACCGCACCAGGAACACGAACGGGTTCACAGGCTTCGAGACATCCTCTACCTTTGGACCGAGCTGCAATCAAACACCAATGTCTCACAAGTTTAATAAGGCAAAGGTAGGGAATGGCATGTGCAATGATAACAGTAGTAAAGAACTCAAAACAAAAGCAGAGACACATCTTTATCCTAAGCACGATGCACACGGTTCCCGTCATCGGACCCAAGTCCCAACTCTAAGTCATTCGCTTATCACCCAATTTCGGAAACTCTCCTATCAATTGGATCTTTGTTGACCATTGGGCCTTGACAGTACACAGGTAATTACTTGACATTAACTGGGGTATTTTGAGACTACATGACATGCTTTGTGTAGCCAATGAAGTGACCCTGGTGTGCACTGTGATAGAAAACTAATAATGCAGTTCATGTCCAAGCAAAGAAAGCAATATCACTACTATTGGAACAACAGGATAAATGACACAGCTAATCTACATCTCACATCAATCAAACTAAAGTAGTTTCTTCCACCAAAAATTAAGTGAGTTGAAAGATTAACTATTGAAGCTCTGATCAGACATCAACAGGTTTCTCACTAATTACAAGTCAAATGCACAAAATATCAAGCAAGAAACGATTAAGCAAAATGATCACATGGTTTCAAATTGGAGTAAAATTACATTCAAGAAATTTATGCAACTTCGTAGAGCCGATAGACAAAAGAATCACTGAATCTTGAAAGAATCACCAAATTCTCCATCACTCCATATGGAAGACCAGACTAGTTTGTGGATGACAATATAATCGAAAGATAAGAACCCAAAACAACAAACCAGCTACATCTTCTGAAAACAAGGTAACATCCAAAAACCAGCACCGTCTTTTGCATAAAACAAATCCCGGAATCCTAACAATTATCATTAGACACAACTGTCCACATGACAACATGAGCTTTGCCATTATACAGCATGAATTAAATGACCAGCCACACATTTCATCCCATCAACTTGTAAAAGAATTTTCCCCAAGTTAGAGTCAGACTATATGACTCACTCCAACCATCCAAACTGTTCGGTACTCTAATTGATTTGTCTCGCATTAATTAATTAGTTAGCTTGATATATTGATATCAGGAAGACTACTGCTAATTCACCGAAGATACCAAACAAAATGTCTAGTTAAAGACAGGGAAATATGATTTTTAAAGTCCTGCGGGGGTATGATAATGCAAGACAATAAATGAAAAGCGCTGATTGTTAAAGGACTTATGTGCTATTGCCAGGTCTACACTGGCAAAAGATCAGTGATTTCTTGTAACCAGGCTCCAGCTCCCAGCCAAATATTTTCAAATTATCATTTGTCATGCAAGCCATACGCAACTTTGTAAGAGAATTTGCAAAAAGATTTCACAAGATAAAGATAGTCGACGATCATCTTATAACTGCCTCATCTTCAGTTACATGATGAGCAGACACAGTATCTTGGCTTCATATTGGATCCTACACTCCATAAAGGTACAAAACCAGGGATTGTATTCAGTGAGGTTACTCAGGGTTCCAACGGGAACAAACCCAATTAGTGGCCTGGTTTGATTGAAGTAAGGTCTTAAAGGAAACTAGAGGGTTTCGAGTTAGGTTCGGGTATTTGTTATGGCTACATAAAGCAACTCCTCAGCAATAACACACCTTAAACACCCTCACTTTTCATCTCAACTAGATGTACTCTAGTCTATTCACTAATCAGAATACAATCAGGGAAACATGCGTATGCTAACGTGTGGTTATTTGTTATGGGTAATAGTAGTTGCTTGGGAAGGATCAGACAAAAACCAGAACCTCATTTTATTCAAGTTGCATCATCATGCAGAAACCCTGATATAAGCAGAATCTTTGCAGCCAACAAGCAGCAGAAACAAACCTGTAAAGGAGAATCCCCAGACGCAGGTTTAACACCTGTCACAGAACACCCCATGATCAACCCATGCCGGCGAACACCGCGATACCATTTTGGGCCAATCCTTTTCAACTGGACATCCTTGAACCCAGCCTTCTCAAACCATTCAATGTATTCTTCCTCCTTTGGAAAGAGCATCCACACATCAGCAAAGAAGCGAGACAACCAGAATGTTGGGTACACAGGGCCTATGACGCATGCCTTTCCTCCCAGTTTCAGCACTCTGTAGGCTTCCTTAATGCCGCGCTGGGGATCTGGCCAATACTCGATACTGAAAATGATATTATGCGAAACCATCAGAGAAAATTCCAGAAATTACATCTCCCCTTCTTGCAACAGAAATTACCTCGTTACACAAGCCATAACCCCACACCTAATAAAAAGACAGCTTCTCTGGCTTCTCCATCACAAAATGCCTACACCTATGTTTTACTTGCTAGATTATGTCCGACAATCTTAGGTTTGGTAATTCCATTCGAGAGAACCAGCAGTGAAAATATTGATATCATTTTTTGCTAAGGTGCAGAATAATGTCATAAAAAAAAATTAACAATCAGCTCAACTTTTCAATTGATCCATTTGCCTCGCTACACTAGAAATTATGCAATTCGATTGAATATCCTCTATCGAATTCAATTGTACGTCACACTATCAGACATTGCTCACACCATATGCAAAGAAAAGTCAACACAATCCCCTTAATTGTATATCATCCCAAGACACTACTTAGGTTTACCATCAAATGAAATCTCCTGCGTCATGACATTATCCAGATGAATGGAGGCTTTTCAAAGAATGTTCAAATAGGTCAACGCATTAATGTTTCAAGGCTGTAATTTATAATCCAAAAGGGACACTAAGGTAATTTCTGATCATTTTACCTAGATGCTCAACACCTACAAAGTTGATAACGAAATGTCAATATTACTGTTATCGCAATAAAATTACGCATGTATAAGTCATCAACTAATTGATTTATATGAAATACTCATAAAAAATTACTATGTGTAGAACATTTGGCAGAACATACAGAATTACTCGGTAGAGACGCACATCATCATTAATTTAAAGGCAGGTTCCTTTCCTATTGGTGATGTGAACATTTGTTACATGATGAAGCATCTCATTTTGCAATCGAATCAAATATTACCTCATCTTCATAGCTACAACCAGAAGTCACTATTTAACTCAAGTTACCCATTATGAAGCACAGAACTTAATCACCTTCCTGCTGAAATGTATCGGTCTGCATAGTCAGTCGCAAACGGGAGATCCTCCGCATCCCCCTCAATGATTTTGCACTCCTTCAGGGGCTCCTTCTGCCTGGCCTTGGCGAGCTGATGCGGCGACTGGTCGAGGATCGTGACATTCTTCGCATCCACATGCTTAACAATACCTAGAGTGGTAAAACCAGTCCCGCCACCAACATCCACCACCACCATGTTCCTATCACTTAGGTCGGCCGGCTCGAGCGCATCGTCCGCATGTCCTCGGTCCAATGTCCAGGGTTTATAATGTGGTCATACACAATCGAGAGGAACCTGTAGAACCAAAAGGCCTCCTTCTTGTGCTGTATGAACCTAGGCTGTGAAGCAGGCCTAGAAGTTGACAAGCTGCATTTGGGCACTGCTCTCTTCACAACCCCAATTCTAGCAGGAGACCCTAGGGTCAATTTGGGCACGTTCAGGTTCTTCCCACAAAAATCCGACCCCACAAAGCCCAACCCTTTGGGGGACACGCTTCTCATCAATCCTAGGTATTCAGCTCCATTAAGCAGTGAAGAAGCCATGTGTTACCCAAGATTACCAGCGAATTCTTGAAAAAGTCACGACCTTTAGTGTCCAGCAAGGAATACCCACATGCTATGACCCAGAATTTTGATGGGTTTTTTATCTTCTTGGGTCCTTTCAAGTGAGAGCCACGATGAGGCAAGAACATGTTAAAAATTCCGTAGTTCCCACAGAGTACACCTCTAAAAAGTAGAGAAACCATCAAGAAAACGGAGATAAGAGCTTACCCGACAGGTGCGCGGTCGGGGCTTCGCGAGGTATTTTCCTGGAGCAGCCACCACTGGTTCAGTGGTCTCGAAGCAGAGAGCAGAAACAAGCAACACTACAGGTCCTTGCCTGAATGATTCATCTTTATTTTTATTTTTTATTTTTTTCTTGTTATGTTTTTTTATTTTTTAACTCCTCTTCGGTTTGTGGAACTTACTTTGACATCTTGTGCGAGAGAATTGGAGCAAAGATGGGAAGTGGGAGTGGTGAATTGGTCTCGATTATTTCTGTCCACACGACCGGACCGTGACAGAGTGACGTAGACTCCTCGCAGTGATGGCGTGGACTAGTTTCTTATGTCTTCCTCTTTTTATATCTGCACTCTTCCCTTGACTAGTACACTTCATTTTGTTGGACAAAATAAGGGTAATATATATACACACACACGGGCGCACGCACTCGCACATCGACATAGAATTTGTTTTTTTTTCCTTCTTCTTCTTCCTTTCTCCGGTTGATTGCCCAGAGGAAAGGGTTGACAAGGGCGAGACCTTGCCAATGCTAGGCAAGCTCATCCTTGTCCCTACCTAGAGACGGCGAGGCTCGCCTCGCCTTGGCTTGGTGAGGGTGAGGTCTCAGACCTTGTTGGCCCTGTCTTCTTCATCTCCCTTGGCTAAAGGAGGAGGAAGAAGAAGAAAAAAAAACATAATTCGAAAATATATTAAATATTAAAAATTATCATGTTAACGCTAGCTTTTATGTTAGTATTGATCAATCGAAATTGCCCGAATGGACTAATGATATAAATACAAAAGGTTTAGGACTAAATTAGCCAAAAAAAAAATTTAGGATTGAATCGACACAATTGTAATAATTTTTTGACTTTTTTTTATAATTTTCCTTGAAAAAGTTAAAGAGCAATATTAATATACTCTTAAAGATTCATGAATGCGATTAACTTGTAATGAAATAACCACGTGACTTTCTATAGTGAAAGAGCTTGTGTTAATTATAGAAAAAGAATATACGGTAAAATCAATAAAAGAAAAAGAAAAATGAAATGAAGGGAAGAGACATCAGGAAAAATTATAATATCATTTTTTGACGAATAGCGAAGAGAAATGATGCATAGAAAAATCAAGTTAATTAGTATACAATCTCGTTATATCTATTTAACTTTCTCACTATTTATTGAGAGCCTTTTTGAAATTGAGAGAGATAATCTCAATTTCCCTCCATTTCTCTCTAACTTTGGGAAGTTCTTTTCATAGGTCCTAAGAAAATAATTTCACTCACTTCCCCTCGTATCTTTTCTCTTCGTTATACCTAATCACAGTGCCATTTTTCGACATTATCTTGAATATTATATCTCGAGACATTATTGTACGCCAAAAAAAAAAAACTATAGATGTAACATCTATCTACCAAACGTTCCCTTTACTCTAAGGATAAATACTAAACTTCGATTACAACCTAAAGATAAGGAACTCTTTTATCCGTATTTCAATCGGAAAAAAAAAAAAAAAAAGAAGAAAACGATATGGAGCAACATCATCGCAATGCGTTTGTATTAGATTTGTATTATTCTTTTCATATGTAATATGTATATGTCCTTCCTGGAAAAACACACACACACATATATATATATATATATATATATATATCGAACATTCCTGCAATATTAAAAATTCCACAGAAATTGACCCCAAGCGAAGCGTTACCGTCTGAGCACCTGTCGTGCTTTTTGGTTAATGCAGCACTTAACGGTGGACGCTATGACACAGGCAAAGTTCAACGCAGAGAGCGCTCTGGAGAAAGCAAAGACTACAGAAGCTTTCCTCAATCCGTTCCCGTGCCTCGCTCGGAGGAGGAGACGGCAGAGAGTTGAAGACCTTTCTTCCATTCTTTTCCCATCCAGTTTCGTGCTTTCTGTGATTTTTCCACTTCTCGCTTCAAGAACCCCGAGATCTCTTCGCTTCTCTGCTCTTCAACAGCGACCTCGTCCTTCCTCGGAATGCGGCGAATGTCTTGGTGGCTCCTCGGTTGCGGTCGAATGAGGTTTTTCAAAAGTGGGTTTTGTGTAATGTAGCTTCAGTTTCGATCTAAACGATCCAATAGGTGCTCCACGCGGAGTTGAAAAGCCGCTTCTTTGAGCCATTCAGATAGAGGGTGCGAGAGAGGAGAGAGAGGGAGGCTTTCGTCTTTATCATAACCATCTATGCTCTTGTGAGAATGGCCTCTAACAAGAGTGCGTCGACGGGAAATGAACATGCGAATAGCTCGGCATCGGATAAGAAGGGAAGTATCGTATCATGGCGGAAATCAAGCGTCTCGAGCAAGATTCCAAGTTCTTGGAGGTAACCTTTTTCCTTCTGTTTTTGCTTCTTTGTTTGTTCTGTGCGTCGTCTGGTTAGTGGAGTGAGATTATGAAGCATGGATTTTGTTGCTTGAAGTAGCGACACACGAAGTCGACAGTGCTTGAAATGATTTAAGCGTGATATGTAGGACGTGCTGTTAGCAGTTTGTGATTGGGAATGTGTGGATTCTCTTGGGTCCGTTTGATTGCAAAGTTGAGGTCTTTCTTTCGGTCGTAGCTTTATCCTTTTGTGCTGAATGATGGCGTGGGGAAGCAGCGGCTACATGTTGACATACGGTCGGACACTGAAAGGCTGTGCTGCTGCTACCTCTGTATAAAGTAGCTTTATAGGCTATAGAATACTCTCTAAAACAGAGGTGTAAAGGATTCAATTGGCCAGTCTTAATTGAGATTTCTAGCTTTGAAGCCTCAAAGGCCCTTCTGTTCTCTCATTCCAAACCAAAAGTAGAAGAGGAAAGCTTCCTTTTCTCTGTCTCTGCCCTAGTTCGAGCAGTTCACAATGTTCCTGAGCGACAATTCCAGCAGTCACCCTCGGCAATTCCACCATTTCCATGGCCACATTCCACAAAACTCAGGTCCCACTCGAAATGATTCATCGAATTTGCCGAAACAACATCTGCTAAACAAAATGTACCGTTTCCCTGAAAGATGAACCAATTGGTATTAGAGCTTGCACTACTGCTTGTGTAGCTTTTAGGAAGCAGTTTCAAGAATTATGCATTTGGGTCATGTTCTACCGACTTTGTGAAAAAAGAATTCAGGAGATTTTGGAAATTTCTGGATGAAGTAGATCTGTCCTTGTTGAGCCATCAGCAGGTCTATTGAATGGCAACAACCAGAGCTTGACTGACTTGAAAACGAAAATCTTCTGGCTTATATTCTGCTGGTGTCACTCATGATGCATATAAGGTGAAAGGTACCCTTAAGCAAGAGAGAGAACGATACCTTTGCTGACCAAGTTGGAGCATGTGCATGCTTCAGTTAAGTGTAGTATTAAGCAATTGGAAGGGAAATAGTGGACTTTGGACTTTTTAAGCACTACCTAGTAACAAGTATATCACACAGCAACAGTACATAGTTGAATTGAGAAATATATTAAATTGACCAGGTAAGACAAAGTAAGATGGAGAAAGTGAAATTACTGAATAGTATTCTTTTGGTAATAAGAATCTGAATCCATAAACCAAGCTTATTTTTAGTTTATCTTCTATACTTGCACTGAAAA
Organism: Psidium friedrichsthalianum; assembly: GCA_019149425.1. NCBI lineage: Eukaryota > Viridiplantae > Streptophyta > Magnoliopsida > Myrtales > Myrtaceae > Psidium > Psidium friedrichsthalianum. The sequence continues at coordinate 20,996 of JAGVVM010007387.1, forward strand.
AAGGTTCCTGGAAGCTTTTGTTAACACAGAATGACATGCAAAAACCATGTTTCATGAGGTATGATATAACTCATGTCGATGTTTACAATAAACAACTTGTTATCTAACTAACCATATGTTTTTTCTTGACTGAACGTAGAGTCGAAGCACCTTCCTTCTTCTTCCTGGATTTTTATGAGCGAATGATGAACACTAATAAATTTAAATCGGAATATCAATAAGACAAGGTCGGTGTGGCACTATTTCCTCTCACTGACATTAACTAGTTATTGATGGGTCAACATTAAACTTCTCATGCAACTATTCTTTGTCTTTGCCTATAACTAATAGAAGTTATTAGAATTACCAGTTTATTCAACTTGCTTATCATGCAGGTGAAGTTGGTTATTATGTTTATGATAAAGAAAGTTTGATGAACTTGATGCCAAACTAAGCACTAGCTCAGATATAGCCGAGACCCTTTTTAACCTCATCTGAGTCCTGGAGATGACATTATCTGATACATAAACTACTTGTAAAAGATGTCTAGTTATGATTCAGTTTAGCTTGTTCGATCTTGCTTGACATAATACCAGAGGATGCCCTTAAAAAGTTTACCATGCCATTGTTTGTTTTCCTCTGCTATAGGACATAGATGTAGTTTATCACGTGAGAGGACAATTTTTCAAACAATGGCAAGATGAATAGGTTGATATCAGCAATTACTTAATGGCAGCATTCCACATATTTTATCTCATCGCTTTTGAATGTTGGACATTCTTTCAGATCCATCAAATGCACGGCAACCAGTTGAAATCCATGCAAATCTGAACCTTTCTTAGTCAATCTGTCAACTTGGCCAGCAAACTCTTAATGCTTAGTGCTTAGCAGCATGAAATAGTTTCATTGATATGCTCATTTATGTTACATTCCATGTAAATGCTTTACTTGCCTCTTCTGATAAAGTATGATGTAATTTAATCAAATGATTTAGCTAGTTAAGAAGTTGTTTATTCCTTGCACTGAATCAATCTCTTTGATTTCAATGCATCATTCAATTTATCTTACAAAGGGGACAGTGTCACCGGTTCTCTGCCTGGCAGATACTGGCCGAGCATTTTCTTTTTGCCAATCCATCTGGAGACTGTTATCCTGGGAAATTGACATATAAAACAAAATCAAAACAGATTGTTACTGCATGTACTGGGATGAGTCTCATTTGATTAGTGGAAGGAATATCTTCCTGTTAATGAGAATGTGCTGTGTGCAAAATTTTTTTAGCTTGTCTAGTTGATCTGATGCACAGATGAGCTTACCTTGTCCAGATGTAATATCAATATAAGGCAAGGTTTAAAAGCTGGACTGGTTGGGGAACCACTCAAGCGACTTTGTCTACAGGATTCCCAGTCAACCATTAATAAATCCGGAGTAATATGTAAAGCAAAAAGAACCTCCTACATGTAAGGGATCTTAATTTTATTTCATTTGTCCTTATCCTAATATCCACAATTACTTATATTACAAATACTGTTCTAGGACAAACAGATAAAATAGTATTTTGTGCGTACGAGGAACACTTGTGCACATTTGCCAGAATGAGTTGAATATATCTATTTCCAGATTCAAACATACAATGATGCACAGTTGAGGGGTTCAAGTCCATGTGTTGGTGTTTCTAGAAGTCCCAGGTTCCAAATCAATTAATTTATCTTTCACACCAGTTGTATGTTCTTATTTTACTGATTTTTATAACCATTTAACATCATAGCATCATGCAGTGAGTTGTATGTGAGGACTGTCTCATTGATGAGGTGATCCGTTGGAAAATAGCCTCTTTTTTTTTTCCGACGTCTTTTCTTCCAGACTGGATCATTTTATACTTCTCTAAGAATTGAGATTTCCATCCACTTGCTATCGGGTATTTAAACACTGTATCTTTTGACTTGGCTTACAGGGGGACATTGTGACTGGTTCTCTGCCTGGCAGATACTTCCTGGCCATTTTCTTTTTGTGAATCCATCTGGAGATGGATATTCTGATAACCCTCCAATTTCCGTATAAAACAAAAGAAAAACAGATCGTTACTGCAAGAATTGGGTTTACCTTAATTGTTATTTGAACAAATAAAAGTTATGTCTTGGTCCAAGTGGGGATAGCATTTCTCTTCGGAGTCTTGTTTGATTAGTGGAAGGAACATCTTCCTGTTAATGAGAATGTGCTCCGTACAAATTCTTTTTTACCTTTTTTTTTTAACTCAAAATTCGGTTTTAATTTTATCTAGTTGATCTGATGGCACAGAAGTAGCTACTTTGTCCGGATGTACTATCGGTATAAGGCCAGGTTTATCTCTGGCACATGCTAATATTAAAATATTAAATTCTCTATCCAACAACTTTCAAAAAAAGAGAGTTCATATTTTAAATATCTTTGTCTTTCCACATATATTTATGTAATATGTTTATCAACAATTACTTTGCATCAAATATTTCTAATGAGGTGGTTTTGCTTAATTTTTCAAATGTCAATTTTGTGCATATGTAACTTGTGCACATTCGCCAGCATGAATGTAATAATCTATTTCCAAATTCAAACTTACACCGAGGCACGGCTTAGTGGTTCAAGTCATGTGCTGGTGTTTTTAGGAGTCGTGGGTTCAGAATTCAAATCAGTTAGTTTGTTATTTCACACCAATTTTTTGTTCTTATTTTACAGTTATGAGTGATATGTGTGTGACTGCCTCATCAATGAGGCGCTCGGTTTGGAAAATATACCCAACCACAATTTTTTTCGAATGTCTTCTCTACCAGACTGGGTCGTTTTTAGTTCATGACCTGGTTGAACCTCCTGATTTGGCTGAGTTCAACCAAATTAACACTGGTTTGATCCAGTTTTTTTTTTTTTTCACCTCCAGCACTTTGGTCGGCTAAACTGGACAGAACTTAGGAACAGGTTCCTGGTTTAACTGGTTAAACTGACCAATCTGGTCCCATTGTCAACACACTGCTATCTGGTATTTAAACTTCTCTAAAATCAAGATTTCCATCTACTTGCTATATGTTTTTCATTGATTAAATGATTTAATTTAATCATAGTCGATTGTGATGTAACGCTCCAAGAATTGTTGCCTTCGTAGATCAGATGCTTTACTTCCTCAGTCTTAACTTCACTATACTGGATATCGTCATGTTTTGGCATGATTATTGCTTGTGCTCATATCTTTGGCAATTCTCTCTTCTGATTACTATTTTTTTTTTTTCTAAAAGAAATCAATAAAAGATGATCGGACCTATGCAAAGCTCTCACCCTGTTTAGTTTGCATTTAGCATCAAGAGGACCTAAAACGGGAGGCATGCAATTGGGCAGATGGTCAGAAAGGGAAGGCCTGGGTAGCTGCCATGCAAAGATTGGGCTATTGAGTTGTATGGTTATACCTATTTTGACATGGAAAATCTTAAATAAATCTGCTTAAAAATCAAATATTAATGTTTCATGGAGTCTGATTTCCCACTCAATTTCATAGAAGGGTAAGTTGTAGAAGGTTCTTGTCTCTTGCTTCCTTTTCCTTGTGACAATTGTGAAACCAATCCTATTTCTGTTATGAACCTGCCATTTGGCTCAGCTGCCTACACAGGGAGTGCTGAAGTTCGAATCGGCTCAGTTAAAGAAAACTAAAAGCCTCTAAAGAGTTACTATGTGTAGTTTCTTTTTAAGCTATTAAGTGCTGTGGAATGTGTTATCTTGTGAGAATCAGAGCCCCAAAGCATTTGTGTGCTGATGCAATATATTCTCCTTGATTTTCTACGCAGGAGGAGTTGGAAGAAGTCGAAAGATTAGAAGATGCCTCATCCATTTGCAAGGAGTAAGTATATGAGAGCTACTTAGTAAGCTCCTCCAACTTTGCTGTGGCTTAGAATTATGACTATTGATATTAATTTACTCTTCAAAAGGAGAGTCCGAGGCAAAAGTTAAAAACCTGAGTAGTCTCGACATTTTGGCTTTGACTTTTGGTCTTTTGAGTAAATATTGAAGATGTCGTAATTATATCTTTTAGCATTCTGTGACAATGTTTACTTTGAAGAAAGTCGCTGTGAAGGCTACTCCACTGCTCTGGCGAAATGCTGCGGTGGGGTGCGTGACCCTCTGAAAGAGTCTTTTGCGGTGATTATCTTTTTAAATTGATCATGACTTTGAAGAACAGTTGTCAAAATACCTTAGTTCTTTAGTTTGAACTTTGGAGTAGCCAAATGTGAAGTCTACATCCGTTGCTTTACAGGCTAGAGAGGTTTCACTTACTATATCCATCTGTTCCTTGAACATTGGTTATCTAACTAGTTCACGGTGAAGGACTAAAATTTACCAGTCAATTTCAAATGCCCTACAGATTGCTGCTCTACGTAGAGACAAAGCCGGATGCTTTGCTTCCAGTGTAATCCCTCAAACCTTCATGCTTTCGTCTTAAATGTAGAGTGTCGTTCGCTTCTGCCAGTGAGCCCTGTTCACTTGTTGATGTCTTTGTTCCCGTAATTACAGGACTAATGGCCCAGCAAACCCGTTGTGGAATAGATGGTTTGAGGGGTTTCAAGATTCGGAAGGCTGCAGATGCCGGATAATGTGATGGATCTGCTCGTGCCACGTATCGAATTTCCCATGTCCTAGAGGAAGTATAAGATTGTGATGAAACGGGGTCATAATAGCATATGCTACGAAGCACACTATGAAGCACATGATAAAGATGTTACTGTTGATTGTAGCCAGTGCGCAAGCAGGCTTCTTTGTGCCGCTGAGACTTAACAACATTGTTACCTCAACTCAAAAGCGTGCCAGCCAAGGCGGCCGTGCTGAGAAGTGGATAAAGATGAATCGTGGATGGTCCGGGCCATCTTGGCAACTTTTAGATGTGTTTCTAGGCAAATTTGTATTGCATATTGTCACTTTTATGTGCCCGTGTAAATTTCAGTGAGTGCAGTTCCGAGTTTATGTGCCCTCCTATTCTTTTCTTCTTCACTGGAATCTCAAATGCCTTTGCCAAGGCTATTTTTCTCAATGTCAAAGTTCACCGACTGTTTGCTTGTATTCTGGTTTTAAGCTCATTTTACGTTGTGCTTGGCTTTATGTAGTAAGTGATCTATCTACGTTCGGATTGATGCTGTGTTAAAATGTCAGGCATTATATCTCTGCATCAGCTCGACACGAAATTTATCCAAAACCAAAAAAACGTAGTTCGATGAAATAATCGAGAGATTAGTCGTCCATTAGTGAGCTTTGTCTCGTGTTAATAGTCTACATGGGTGGATTAGACGTTCATTAATTAGTCAGGTGCGTGAAGCCGCTAATTAAGGATCACTTGATGGACAGGATGTGTACCTTGCACCGAAGGTTTGAGTGTCAATAGGCATGAGGCCCTACTAATAAAGATTTTGGGGTTAAGAATGCTAGTATCATAAGTGCGGAATTCGACTTCTGCGCTCTGTAAGACATGAGACCCTACTAATAAAGACTTTGGGGGTAGGGATGCTAGTATCATAATTGCGGGATTCGACTTCTGCGCTCTGTAAGGAGGTAGAACAAAAGTCAAAGACAAGAGAATTAAAGATAGGATAAACAAAAAAAAAAAAAAAATCGAAGCATCGAGTGGCATTCCCTCGAGAATTAGGAAGATGTAGACCCATGAAAGGGATGGATTGAGTAGGGTCATAAATAGTCTGACCTAAATAAATTGTCTTATTGTAATGCGGATCTAGTGGCTCACACCAACCTAATTTATATTCATAAAACACTTTCATATTTAATTTAATCTAAGAAAATTCTTACCCAAACTAAGGTGAGAGTGCGGAGACTTATATTCCTAAAATACTTTCATATTTAATTTATCCTATAAAAATTCATATTCAAGCTGAGGTGAGAGTGCAAAATGAATGAGAACGAATCAATTGAGGGTGAGAGAGAACGAAAAGAGAGTTACAGAGATAACAAAATCAAGTGATGGCAAGATAAAATGGAGAGAGAGTCACAAAGGTCTTTTTGCATCTAATTAAATTTAAATCTATTATGACCAATTTACGACCCATTAATGACCCATTCAATATCAATATTATTATCTAAACACATTTACGATTCATTTATTGAATATAACTAAACCATATAATAACTCAACCCATTCTATATGAGTTAAAAAATGAGATTACGACCCATTTCGACAGGTCTACGAAGACCGCGTACTCGAGCAAGTTGTCATCTAACTTAGATTAACCACACGTAATAGCACTTTGGTGGCTCTAAGTCTAATTAATTCCGAAATACTTACGTGTTCCTAACTTCTGCATTGGTAGATTTAAGGCCGGGATGAATTTGGGCTGACCCGACTTGCTGGCGACCCGGCAAATATTGGGCCAGAGAGGGTAAGAAATCAAAGCAAGGACCAGCAAGATATTGGGCCGTCTTCTTCTGCTTTAGCAGAGCACAATGCAACAAAAACGCCAGTCGCAACGTCGAGCTCTTCCATTTTGCTCATGGCTTACATGTGTTAAGAGCTTTCTAACAATTCCCGAAAATTTATCAAAAAAGCCATAACTTATTGCATTATTACAATTCAGTCACAAACATTGTAATGTGTCAATTGAGCCCTAAACCTTTTGACAATATGCTAATTCAATCTTCTAACTAATTTTGGCCGAAAATTGCTAACATGAACGTTGGACGTCCTACATGACACCAGCCAATGCTAACGTGAAAAACTTCTGAAATTTATTTTTTTCCCCCTTTTTTTTGTTTCATTATTTTTTTAATTTTTAAGGGTCGGCAGGGCCGAGGCCCGGCAACCCTTGTTAGCTACTAGGCAAGGGAACGCTGCCCTTGCTAGCCTTTGGGCCAAGGTCATAGCCCTTGCCTAGCTATGAGCAAGGGCCACAAGCCTTGCCAGCTACCAATGGGGGCTTTGGCACTCCTCACTCGCGGTCAGTAAGGGTCGCCAAGCCTTGACCAATGGCAAACAACCCTCAACCGGCCCTTAATAATGAAAAAGGAAAACAATTTTAAAAACGATTCAAAAATCTTGCACGTCAACGTTGACCGTACCACAAAGGACAGTCAACGTCCACATCAGCAATTTTTCGGTTAAAATTAGTATGAACGACTAAATCAATAAATTGTCATAAGGTTTACGGTTCAATTGATGCAATTAATGTTTAGAACTGAGTTGACCAGAGGGCAATAGGTTTAGAAGTTTTTGGTCGATTTTTCGGAAGCTAACATCAAAATGATAAAAATCTCAAAAATTTAAATGATCAAATGAACTTGTAAGTTTCTATTGATCGCATCAAAAGGAGTTGAAACATTTCTCTATTTTCCCGCTTAACTATAGTGTTCGAAATTCTATATATATACAAACGAGAGTCGCGCGTTCAAATGGAGTAAATTATTGCGCTCAAATCAGACGCGGTGAGGTCCAACACAGATTATTTCAAAATGTCTACAAAATTATAAAATAATCCAAAGTGCCAATTTCTATTCTCTCTTCATCATATATTAAATTCTTCTGAATACAAAACCCTAAGATATTACTAATCTTTAAAAATACTAGGAATCTCATGGAAAGTTCCCGCTTGCGTCATCATTTCATCAAAGATAATATCCATGGATAATTGTGTCTGCCGGCGTTACATATGAAGCCTTATCATATGATTAGTCTTAATGGGAAAACCTTAATGACCACCTAATTTAATCCTCAATTTAGGAGATGAAAAAAATAATAATAATAATATAATAATATTTTAACCTAACTCGGCCATGTGAAGTGACCATCAAAACGATGCGAAGTCCCCACTACTTTCCCGCTTCCCCATGCAAGAACTTTAGCCTAGAGCCCTAAAAGGGGACACCCACGCCCACGTCACTATTGTTCGAATAAAACAAGAAATAAATTATTGTTTTTTTGTGGGTCGAAAAGGAAATAATTAATCTAAAGAACCTTAAAATAAAATTATAAAATGGATTGAATAATGGGATGAAAGGACCGTTAAAAGAATCTCTTTTCCACCCGGTCACCATCACTTTGTCCTTCTTGTCTCGTAACTCGAAAGCAAACCCTAGACTGCACCGTAAGGGGGATGATATGGTACTTCCAAGTCACATGCCATCCCAATGCTAGCTAGTCACTATGCATAAAGTACTTTTATTTGTATGGTCAGTCCATGTCATCCCATTTTTACGTAAGTTTGAGCTTTTTCTGCATTCATTTTTTCGATGATTTCTTATATGAGTAATTTTTCCTCTTCTTTGTTTGCATTTGTGCTAGAAAAGCGAGGGAAGAGAATTGTGAGGTAAAAAGAGGGGAAGAGAAAAGGCAAGAGAGGGGAAAAAAACGAATTTTTGCTAATTTGCGTTGTTTTGGGAAGGGGAAAAGTTAGAGGGGAGGAAGAGTGAAAGGTAGGAAAGTTTGACTTATTTATGTGAAAAATCAAAGTTGCACTTCAATCAAGAAAGTAATGAGAATGACCCTAAGATGAAAACAGAAGTAGCATTGATGTTTTTTTTTTTTTTTTCATTTGCTACGTCTTTTTAGCCTTAGAGCATAACTAAGGGCTCATTTGTTTTCAATTTAGTTTAAGCACTTTTTTTTTAATCTTTTCCCATCGCGTTTGGAATATTATCCAAAATTCAATAAGATGTATGTAAAAAGTTATGTACAAGCTCATGTGTACATGTCGTGAGAGAATTGGGTATTTCGGATTAAAAAATCGAAGTGCTTATTCCGCGAGTTTTAGATTGGATAAACAGTTAATCCATAAGATTTTTTCACTAGCTTATAATGGTGCTGTTACTTTTTTGTCGAGATAGTAAGAGTCAATGAAGTATCTGCAATGTACTTTATTTATATGGTTACTCCATGTTATTCCATTTTTATGTGAGCTCGAATTTTTTTTTTTGCATTATACTTTTTAGTTTTTTTAATGAATACCTTTTGTACAATTTGTTTGCATGCAAGAAAAGGAAGGAAAAAGATTTAGGAGGAAAAAGAGGGGAAGGAAAAATAGATAAGTGGGAAGAGGTGGACAATCTTTCGACTGTTGGTCGTTTGTGGGAAGGGCAAAAGTTAGAGGGAAGTGAAAATTAGGGAAATTCCATCTACTTATGTGGAAAATCAAAATTGCACTTCAATGAAGAAAGTGATGAGAATGACCCAAGGAAGAAAAAGGAAGTAGCATTCATGAATCTTTAGGCTACGCTTTTTTTAGTCTAAGTGCACAATGATTAAGGCCCCATTTGTTTTTAATGAAGTTTAAACAAAAAAGTAGTACTTTATTTTCTTGTCAAAATTCTAAAATATATGTATTCGGTTAAAAAATCGCAATGCTCATGGCGTAAATTTTAAATTAAATAAACAATAAAAATCAATCCTCGAGTTTTTTTTTTCACTAACTTATTACATTGTTATCCTTTCATGTAGAAATTGTATATGCAAATTTCATCCAAATTTAAACGCTCGAGTCACGCAATAATAAATGAGATTCAAATTTCAGAAGTTCAAATAGAAACCATAAACAAAAAGTTATTTCACACACGCATAAGCTTTTTTACATGCTCAAATTCTTTTCTTTCTTTTCACTTCCTTGCTTTGTAGATTTCCGTCTTTCCCATGGATTATAAAATTACATTCTATCAAGCATTTTAGAGAGAACTTCAAATAAGAATCTGAAACCTCTTCAATTTTTCAAATAAATGCTTGAAGTAAACTTTATTTTAAGTAATAGCCTATAGTGCCCTCTTTATTTTAAAGAAGGGTGTGACCGGAGTTATTTTAGTCATCTACATTTTTTGAATGCTTTTCCTTTTTTCTTTTTTTTTCCCCTTTTTTCCCTTCAAAGAAGGAAATTTGAATGTGTGTTGCACCCCGAAAGAATTCATGAAGGAATTGGCGGTCCAACCAATTGTAAAAATATTTGACTAGTTAAAGATGAATGGTAAAGATCGTTGGCTTAGAAAGAAGAAGATGAAGAGAGAGAGAGATTATATAAATTCATAAAATTACTCAAAATGATGTTATTTTAATTGAATTCATCCACGTCAGAGCAGTGGGGTGTCACATAGGACACCGGGCGATGAATGGACCCAATGTCGGCATCTTTAGGTGCAAATTAGCATGAAGATCGTGCGCATGTGACAATATCTACTGATTTTTTTTTAATATCTACTAAAGTTGTCTTCACGTGAATGCGATACATGCATGTGCATGGAAACACATGTTTTCAGAGTTTGGACGGTGTTTTGGAGAATATCTACATTTTGACCGTTGTTTGAAGTTGACGCATATTCCATCAATCTTTCCAGTTTCCACTGACATTTTTTTTTCTTTTTTTTTCTCTACTAATTATTGTTTTGTAGTTTGAATCCTTTGGAATTATAGGGTCGAACTAAAAAAAGGGTTAATCCTAATTATTCTCCTACTACATGACAAAGATCCCAATCAACTCCCCACATGTATATATGCTTAAAAAAATGCTTTTCTATGATCGTATTAAGAAAACATATATGCAAAAGAGAAAAATAGGATTTCTACAGATTTATGTTGCTAGTTCCCGCCAACCTTTTCAAGAGCATGTTTTGTGTTTTTAGGAATTGATTGGTTATTAGCATTAATTATGCCATGAGCAAATCATATATTGTTTTAGACATGACAAATAATGACCTAATCTCAAGAGGAATGTAAAAGGAAACATTTCAAATAAGGGCCCGAAGTGCCATCACTTTCTCAAATAAGGGTCTAAAATGATCATTATTTCAAATAAGGGCTGAAGTGGCATGGTTGTTTCAAATAAGAGCCTAAAGTAGCCATGGTTGTTTTCAAATAAGGGCCTAACTTTTTGCCAGCCAACCTATGAAGGGTGTTTTCGTCCAATACAATTTTAACCTATTTTTTTAAAATTAAATTAAAAAACTAAAAGCTAAAACCAAAAAAAAAAAATACAGGGCTGCCCTCCCACCGGTATTTCTTTTTTTGTTCAAATTTTATTTTTTAATGTTTTAAAAAAAGAAAAAGACAAAGAAAAAAAATAAAAATAAAAAGTAAATGAAGAAAATGCCCCTAACCAATCCGAGTCATGCGCTTTTTTTAGACTAATACGGCCACATCAGACTCTTATTTAAAATAAGATCACTTCATGCATTTATTTGAAAAAATAAAGGCACTCGGGACCTTATTTGAAAATTTCCTTTTGTAAAATGACCCAAAGAACAACCTACATGTCCTCTGAGTTTCATGAAGATATTGCCTTTGGATTATTCACACCCAGAAACAAGTGTCATTTAATGCATTTGAGAGACTAGTCGCCAATATGCCCGGTGCACTTGATTTTAGGTATTGATAATTTTTTAAATATGTATTTGGCTACGTAGCACAGACTCGCCTTCGGGGAGAATTTTTGCATGTCCGACACACGGTCATGTCCGAGACATTCCCAACACGGCCGGACACACGGTCAATGCATGTCCGAGCATTGACACTGGTCAACATAACGACACGCGACTAGGAGTAAGATAGGAAAGTTTTTAATGAAGTCAAAGAAAAACGCAAATCTAACCTTTTTTTTTTTTTTTGCCCTTACGCCTCTATCTCTACTCTTTCTCATCGCGCCTCGCCTTTATTTCTCGCGCTCTGCCTTTTGCTACTCTCTACTCCGTTAACTTCGACTCCCTTGGACACCTTGCGACTCGCCACCTCGTGGCCACCAACCTCGCCTTAGGTCCTCAGCTCGCATCCTCATCTCGCCATTTAGTTTTGGACATAGTGAGGTCGTGTCCTCAACTCGTGTTGTCAGCTCTCCTCGGGGCACTCAGCACGCCTCCTCTCCTCTCAGTCCTTGCGATTGTCTCCCTTGCTTGTCGCCGCCGTCGCTCAGCTAGCCTCCTCTCCTTTGTTTTCTAGGCTAAGCTCCAACAAGAATCCTTGCTAAGAGATAGGGATATGCTATCATCCTATGAGTTTGAAACTACTACCCAGATCACCGAGCAGTTTTATGACAAAGCAATCATATCCGAATGCCAAATATGAAATAGCTATGACATTTAGACATATCATGATGTTTGGAGTTTATAAAGATGGTAATTTACATGCATATATAAATATATACATTTAATATATAACGTGTTCCAATGTGTCAAACTTTTTTATTTTTTCAAAAATCATGTGTCGGTGTATCGTGTCGTGTTGTGCTCCGTGTCTCGTGTTGTGTCCATGCTACATAGGTATTTGGTGCCTACATCGCATTTTGTTTAAAGCCCAACAACTGAGAATGGCAAAGGAGATCATATCCATATTCAAGATTTTACGTGACTCACTATTCCTCCTTATCGTGATTAAGTATTGTGTGCATGCAAATTCACGTACGAGAATAAAGACACGACGAGAATAATAGTCAAATACACATTAATTTTATTTGGATTCAACCTATTTCAATTTCTGCACCAAAAAAAAAATGCTCGTCGGGAAAAAAAATACCCAGTTGAATTCTCGTTTTGTTGGGGGAGAATATAGTGATGCCCTCCAAGTTCATATTCACCTAAATTTTTAAACAACAAAAAGGAGTTTTTTTTTTTTTGCTTGAGAATTCTATTCTTTGGGTGCAGTGGGGAGACAGATGACAGTAGTAAGAAACCTAGACTACCATTAAAATTCATTGTTTTTTGGTGGAATAATGGGGCATTGGTCAAGTCCTTCAAGCGAAGCGATGAAGCGTTGAGCTCCTCTCTTTTGCACTCTGCACAACACTTAAAATATCACAGAAGCCTCCATGTGGAAGATGATGGACTTTGCTGTCTTCTAGGCGGTCCATCCCCCACCCCCCAAAGAGAGAGAGAGAGAGGGAAGGAGGGGAATCAGAATCCACAATCTCCCCTATCTTCATGATTGATTGAGAGGGTCCCCAAGATCCACCAATCACCCACCCACATTTATCTACTCTACCTTGAAAATTTAAAGGATAGTTCGTCCCCCCCATTTTGATTAAAATACCAGGACGGGCACATTTTTTTTTCTTTCACTCTATTGGAATGTGCATCTCCTCTCTGGCCTACCTGGCTGGCCATGCATCAAGTTCAAATGCATATGTGGTGAGGAAAGAATGGTAAAAGCACTAGAGGGATTTCCTACAAAAAGCGGCGGTGATTGGAGACTATTGACACAAATGACTCATATTCGTATAAAGTCAATTACCTAGAATCGACTCAGCGCGTAATGTCCGCCTTTGGTTCTCCCATACCGAACCTCAAGTTTATGCTTGATGTAATTTGGGAACTTTTTTATGAGGTCCACTTAATCCTGCAATGTGCTCTCACCGTAGCACGTTTAACAGGAGAGTTCCAAAAACTAAGGGATTGTCGTTATGTCAACAAGGCACACTTGTGAATTAATTACAGTTTCCATTTATATCTCAAATTCGCTCCCCCCTCTGATTAAACACTATAACTGATGTCAATATCACTCTAAACCCCATTAGATCTTGGGAAAGGAATATAGCAGGTCATGACATCCGGTTTGGTGCACAGTTTGGTTCAAATCTTGCCACATTCACCATCCTAGAAGCCTCTATTTTCAAACCCTCTGGCCTCGGCAACACTCTTCTTCCAGCGGACGAGGTATTACATGAAGTGACATGTAACTCATGCAACAGAGTTGAAACTAACTTATACAAAACTGAATATTCAAAGGAACCGGTATTATCGGCTCTATTTACAAATCACTTGTAATATAACCACGTGCCGTGTTCACGTGGTTGAATATGTATATTTCGTCTTTCAAACGTTATTCTCTCTTTAAGACTGGGGTGGCCTATCTCGGTTGGACCACCATTTCTGAAAGTAAGCACGGCTCTAGCGCACATGGTCGTAGGGAACCAAAGAATTCGGATTCAATAGCGCTTTAAGTCGAACATTCGTGATATCGTTTGCAGTCCATAGGTAACACCCGAAGACGAAAGTCCGCCGCTAGTTGTTGTCGTCCCTCTCAATCCTTGCCTCTACCAAAAGAACTGTTGATAACTATACGAAAGTAGAGCTAAGGGCTCGTTTTAGGCGGAGAGAAATTGTGCAACAAGTTGAATAATTCGTCTAATTTGGGTTCTTAAGTTGTTTGCTATCTTTCAGTTTTAGTTTGCTAAAGAAATTATCTACAGGTGAAGGACGTGTCCAAGCTAAGAAGAGATGCATCCGCCTGGAAGTTTGGAGATCAGAATCAGGAAGGACGCGCCGTCAAGAGCAAGGAGACGCGTTTGCGCCTAAGAATACCAGAAGCATCGCGTCCGCCGTGAAGACGGACGCGGCATGTCGCGCGCCCAATCCAGGAAGCGGAGAGGACGCGTAAGTCGCTACAAAGACGCGTCCGTCGGTGTGGAAAAGGCAAGGACGCGTCTTCTGCCTATAGAAGACGAGTCCGGCGCTTTACTATCAATACAGAAGCAAGTAGGAGCGTCTCGGTTCCATTCAGGACGCGTCTTCGTGGGAAGTCATCACGCACGCGAATGAATCGAGGGATATCTTGTCAATTAGAAATTTTATGGATGAGGGTGTGGGAGTAAAAAATAGAAGTCAATTTTCTTGGGATATCTTGTCGTGGGGAATCCAGGAAGGAGATATATATTCTCTTTTATCAAAACACAAACCCTAGCGAGTACTTTTGGGGGGAGAAGCAGCCACTTTTGGGGTGGAGGAGACAGAATCATTGAAAAAGAACGGAGCAAGAACGCGAGGCGACGCCAGGAGTATTCGAGGTAGGAATCAGGATGAGGGCGCTCATCTTCAAGTCGGAAAGACCGGCAGAGATAGAGTTCTTTCTAGTTATTTCTATCTTTTGAAACTGATGTGGTTTTTCATTTGCTTCTGGATTGTGAGTGTAATTTCCCAATTATGAAAATAATTTGCTTCTCTAGGGCACAAGGGAACCTAGGTACTTTTGTCTGAAAGTGAATTCCTTTCTGCGTGTTATGATTTCAGCAAATATTTATTCAGATAGTTGTTCTTTAAGGCGATTGATGTACGATCACCAATAATTCGATATGGTAATGAAAAACTGAATTGACTGGAAAAGTATGTAGATTAAGCATGTGGAACGGATTAGCCTATGTTAGTGTCGCGTTGGAAAACGGAACTAATCAGTGAGAAGGATGGAATATACCGAATCACCTTAGGTAACCGATAGGGGGTTAATAATGGGTTCCACTAGTTAATTCGACTAGGAAGAGAGTGATTAGCTGATACCGCGGAATACGTTCTAGAGCACTCGGAAGAGCGTAAGAAGATATAGAAACTCTAGGTAATCGTCAAGAAATCAATTAATCGAAGAGGGAAGGACAAATCAAGCAAGGTGCTGGGGGAAGGTATGCCTAGACTCCATCATGATAGTTAGCGTATTTATTTTTTTTTTTTTGTTATGCTGTTAATTCAAGAATACCCATTTTATTTTCCACCTTGACCTCAAGACAATACCGAGAATAACTTAAGAGAATTGTAGTCAACCATTCCCTGTGGATTCGACCCGTGCTTGCACTTGCTACATTTTAGTAGCCGGATAAGGATATTTTTGTTCTGCGTGACGACGTGCATCAAATTTTGGCGCCGTTGCCGGGGAATCGTTTTCTGACGAAATTCTTTACCTTGAGTATAGGTGATCAATGACGATCAGTTAAGTATTGTTAATTACGTATTATTATTATTATTTTGCTTTATTTCTTGTGCATGAGAATGCAGTCGGAGCGTAGAGCTGACTCCTTCGACACCTGAAATCGAGAGACTATTTCACAAGGAACCCGCAAG
>JAGVVM010007388.1:0-29190 GCA_019149425.1 Psidium friedrichsthalianum
TTTTTTGTCCCCACTACGTACGCCTCCGCTGTCGCGACTCTATCCTTCTCCATCTTTAATTTCTCATCCCTGTCCTCTCTCCCCCTTCAACTCGAGTCGGCCTCAATAAACCTTGGTTAAATAACTTAGTCCATCACAACAATGTGAACCGTAATATACAATAGACGAATTCATACAGAACACAAAAAAAGAGTAGAGTCGAGAACTAACCAGGCAATAGTACACGGCAGTACATAAACCACGGCCAGCTCGCAATCATGCGTTGGCGATCGTAGAACAGCTCTGTAACCACCCAAAACAACAGAACTAATCATAGCTGAGTTCAGGCGCAAGCTCAAGGTGCGGCTCTTTTTTTTTTTTGTCTCCCCTTTGTCACGCTCTCCTCTATTCGGAATTTTCTTCTTTCTTGAGGGATCTCTCTTTCGCCGAGATTCTTGAGATTAGAGATCTCACAAGATTGTCTTGTGAGAGCAGATTGTTCAAGTATCCCTCTCTCTCTTCCCACTCTCTCTCTCCTCTCGTCTCTCTTCTCTCTTCTCTCCTTCTCTCTCTCTCTCTCCTATCTCTCTCTTCTCTCTCTTTTGTTTTTCTTCTCTTTCCTTCTTCTTTTTTTTTAAAGAGACGAGAAGGAAAAGCCTTGTGTTGTACGAAGCTTTATGTATCGCTAGAATTCTCTTAGGAACCGCCTTCCAGTATCGAGTGTATTTTGGTAACTTATTTAAGTACTGAATGCCTTTGAGATATATTCACTCTTTGTCATAGCAGCATGGTTAGCAATTAGGAGATTGTATGAAATGAATCCCTCAATTGGCTATGCAAAGGGCTGTAATATGATGATATAGAGAAAAGCTCTTCGTTTATATTCTAAGGCATTCGAGCTTAACGCAGACTTCGCATGCAATAAATATCTTGAAGATTGAGGCAAGTGAAAGCAAGAAAATTCTAATTCCTCTTGAACATTTCTAGGAAATTGTCCCATATAGGTGTTTTCCTGATCAGGGCTCACAAAATGATAATCATAGTTCAATATGGGTAATCAAGGGATACTATGCATTGTGTATGCCAGAGTAGAGGTACAAGAAGGCCCCTCTTTATTATTTAGTCATACATACTTTTGTGCGAGATAACATGTTGTTACCTTGATAAGCGTGGAATTGTTCACTCTATACTAGGGTTTAATGTCGCAGGACATGCTATGAAAATGGTTAGAACTTTCATCGTCCTGACGTTTCATTCATTCAAATGATTGATTCAATAGACCAAGGAGATTTCCGATGAGAATTATCTCACAATGAAGATTAGTAATGCGAACAAAGAGCAAATAGAATAGATGAATCATAAGAGTTTGTACTCATGAAGAATGAAATAACAAATATTGAGTAATATGAAAGTGCCAGAACAAATAAAGTGTAATACTCTTCTTTACAACATATAATTGGACAGATAGTAAATACCCGACCATCCTATTGTCAGCTTAAAATCAAAGCACCTTCCTTTAGAGTGCGTTTTTCACTATATATCAGTAATGCCATAGTTTCGGAGCAATTATTCCTTATTCTGAAAATGGAATCGTCTGGCAACAGCTTTGCAAACAAAGTCACCTCCTATTTGCTCCCCCACACGAAAATATCACGATGGTCGATAACCTCTTTGTTAAAGGACACTTGCGACCCTTTGTTGGTTCATAAGTCGTACTGGCCATAGACATGATATTGAGCCACCTCTCCCAATTCAAATTCATATGATCATCCGTGTTCGCGATCAATTAGCTTAGTTACTTGACTGAAAAAGAATACGCTTAAGACCAGGATTCTATCTTCAACTGGTTACACAGACTCTCTATCCCCGCACACAAGACAGAATATGGGGTTTTGCCCATAGTTGACAGGTTCGATATTGAGTAAATACTGCTATAAGATGCAAAGTAGCTGCTCATGACCCAATCTCGATAGTTCTCAGTTAGTTTTGGCTAAGATCTTCTGAATTCTATAGTGCTTCCACTGCTTGTCATCCAAGGCATCGCATATGCGGCAAAATTAAGTCAGATGATTGGATCTTGAATTCTTGAATAACTCATCAACCACTTGTTATTCAAATTTGATCAATTTGGCGGTAATAAGCTCAGGCGAAACCATATCGAGCAAGATAACTCGTAGAATGAATTTCACACATTCCTTGCTGAATGACCATGAGATATGATGTAGCTTCTAATTTCTATTGAGAAAAATAATCAATAGCGACCAAGATTGAAACGATAGCAATGGATGCCCTGTGGGGGGTAATGGGAGCCCACATCACATCGATGACCCCACATAGGAAATATGCCAAGAGCTCTAATAGCTAGACACCGTTCGAAGAAACATTGATCTTGCTCTACCATGATCTAGCCCTGTGATAGCTACAGAAAGCTCGTACTACAGCTCAGCTTCTATGACGAAGCCAATAATAATCCAATCCTCCCTGATTTCCTAGCTAGCATAGTGGACTTGTCATAGTGTGGATCACTAAGCTTTCATGCACTCAAGTCCATCATAAGATGGACTGCTTCCAGTGGAAATCCTATGCAGCAATATCTCTATAAAGGATTAAATCGAAAAGACCGCTTATACAAATTCTCTCAACTCAGAAAGAATATCAATTTGGAATTTCTTTATCACTTTGTGTGTGACCATGAGTACCTCTTCTCAGGAAACTCTTGCATAGGAGTAAGTCTTGCATGTATATGGTACCATGGCTTGCCATAATTATTCATCAACCACGATCATACAGTAAGGCGGCTTTCTCAATACCTCGATTTTCGGTGGTTCCATCTTAAGTCTATTGGTGACTTACAACATTAATGATAATGTAGATAATGCATCAGCAAACTAATTGTGAGTTTTGGGTAGGTACTCAAACGAGATATCATTAAACCGTCTACTAACTTATCCAAATACTCATGATAAGGGAGTAATTTAGCATCTTGTGTCTTTTATTTTTCAACGGTTTTGAAGAATAATGAAAGCTGAATCCCCAAATACTTTGAGTCAAGCCAACCTCATCTCGAATGTAGCTTATAACCCAAGAATGCATGCTTCGTACTCGGATATATTGTTAGTATAAAGAAAAACCAATTTCGCAGCTACTGGATAATGTTACCCACCTAGGGATATTAAGACTACTCTGGTGCCTGATCCTAACAAGTTCATGACCCCGTCAAAGTACATAATCTAGGTATAATCATCCACTGCCATGATTCGGTCCTCAGGGTAATAGATGTCTTCATTTTTCCTTGAGTTTTTGGCCAAGACATCAACTATAACTCACTCTTTAACTGACTTTTGTGACAGATAATGTATGTTGAACTCAGAAATAAGAACCTTCCATTTAGCAAACTTCTCAATCAAGGCGGGTTGATTCAGCAAATATTTGATAGAATCACATTCCATCACCAAAAGTACCTGATAATGCAAAGTATACTAGCGTAGCCTTTGTAGCACCCAAACCAGTACAGCACATGTCTTTTTTACTTCAAAGTAATTTAATTCAGAGGCTGTAAATTTCTTACTTAAATAGTAGATAACCCGTTCTTTTTCGTCCTCCTGATTTTCTTGAGCAAGCATTGTACCTATAGACTCGTTATAGATTGTGAGACATAGGATTAAAGGTTACCCTAATGATGGCAAGATGAGTATAGGTGGATTCATGAGATACTCCTTCAACTTTTCAGAGGCTTCTTCACATTCACTGTTCCACTTGACTACTGCATTCTTCTTGAGTAATCTGAAAAATGGCTTAGCGATTTTGCTCAGTTGGGATATGAATCGGGTAATGTAGTCTAGTCTACCCATGAGACTCTGAACTTCCTTGATAGTCTTTAGCAGTTTGAGCTCACATATAGCTTTATCTTTGGATGGGTCAATCTCGATGCCCTTGCTACTGACAATAAACCTAAG
Organism: Psidium friedrichsthalianum; assembly: GCA_019149425.1. NCBI lineage: Eukaryota > Viridiplantae > Streptophyta > Magnoliopsida > Myrtales > Myrtaceae > Psidium > Psidium friedrichsthalianum. The sequence continues at coordinate 3,936 of JAGVVM010007388.1, forward strand.
CAGCTTACTCGAACTAGTGCAACACGCACTTGGCCCGGTTAAGGTGTAATTTGAATTTTCGAAGCCTTTCAAATAGCTTCATCAAGGTTTCTATATGATCTTCTCCATGCCTGGTCTTTGCAATCATTCATTGATATAGACCTCGATCTCTTTGTGTATCATATTATGGAACAAAGTAACCATTGCTCATTGGTATATTGCCCTAGCATTTTTGAGGCCGAAGGGCATGACCTTGTAATGGAATACCCCCAAGGGGTAGTGAACGCTATTTTTTCTTTTTCTTTCTCGTTCATCAAGATTCGATTATAACTTGAGAAACCATTCATGAACAAGAATAGCTCAAACCTTGCTGTACTATCCATGAGTACATCGATATGTGGGAGCCAAAAATCATCTTTCAGAGTGGCTTTATTCAAGTCACGATAGTCCACATAGACTCGAACACGACCATCCTTCTTCAATACGGGAACAATATTAGCTACCTAAGTAGCATACTGAGTAACTTTTATGAATCCGAATCGATGAGTTTCATGACTTCCTATTCGATTTTCTTTCCCAATTCTGGTTTAGCCTTCCGCTATCGATAAATAATGTTCAACAATCAATCAATCAAGACCGAGTATATCTGCATATGACCAAGCGAAAATATCCTAGTAGTCTCTCGGCAACTTTACCAGTCTTTCAACCATTTTCTCAGGGAGACTAGCCTCGATTTTTACCTCTCTAGGGTTTTTTGTATTGCCGAGATTGATTAATACTATTTCCTCAATGATTAACGATTTAGTTTTCTCATGTTGCTCAAGGTTCTGTCGTACCTCTTCAGCCTTAAGATTGGACTCGTCTGAACCTCTAAAATCGTGAGCATTACATATTTCAGGATCCACCATATTCCCTTCCTCATGTTTGCTCCTGAGACATAAAATAGTGGAATCAGAAAGACAAACGGAGTTTAAACATGTATTGGCCTAGCAATTTTGGTGCGTTTTCAAAGATTCTTTTGCTTTCGAAGACTGCAAAACAAGAATTCTTGAAGAAACTCAACCCTCGGTTCTTACCATGGATGGCATGCTGTTTGATCATTGGTTATTGTCATAGGGCTAGTTTTGGATACTTCGACAAGATTCAAGAAGTAGTGAAAAACATTTGTAATTTTATTGATATCAAATCAATGAATTACATCTTATTGAAAGGGAAATCCTAAAGTACGACAATAAAAAGAAAATCCTAAGAAAGTCATAAAGTTCCCACATAGGGGGATGCATAAATAAAAAGATATTACTCTGAGTCTAAGCCCTCTAGTGGATCGTTGAATATGGCATTGACAGACAGCTTCAGAGGCTTGGGCACCATATAAGGTTCATCTTTAAGGGCTCCATCAATCTTCATATGGTCTTCAAAGATAGTCGCGATGCTCAAGTCATCGAACCCGTTTGCCAGGTATGGTATGCCATCATCATTAGCATTATCAGCAGCAAGTAACATTTGTTCAAGATCTTGGTCTTTCGATGAGCTAAGGAAGATTATCCTGAGACCATCCTCAAACTTACTCAGATTATCCTATCCATCGACTATTCCAGTTGAGTGAAAGGTCTTGCTCAAGAGTAGTGGTAAAGGACTACACTTTGGCATGCCATGGCCTATCGAGCCCCGTTTTCCATGGCTAGCTCGCCCATATCCACGATATCCCAAATCAGTTGTATGGGATTGTCTGTTAGCTTCAATTGGGATGTGAATTCCTTGACCATGCTTGCCTAATCTAGTACCAAGTTCGAAACCATTGTATACCATTACCTTAGCGACCATAACAGAGGCCTCGAATAGCTTAGGGATTGGCAAGGGACTTTTTGGTGAAGCATGAATGGTATGCACCAACTCGAAGGAGTGATGAGAATCCTCCTCATTATGATCCGACTCAATGCACTGAATAGTCGTCTCGCTATAAATACAAAAATCTTCTTCTCTGTGAATGATGACCAGCTTCTATTCAACCACAAACTTGACCTTCTAGTGTAGACTAGATGGTACAGCTCTAGGCAATTGGACTTCACGTAAGTCCTTAATCATATGTTAAATGGTTTTGCAGATGGAGTTATAAAAGGTGGAGTATTTAGCTAACCTTTTGTTTTGCAGGTTGGTGTTTGAAATTATTTATTTAATTATGCATATTTTCAAGCAGCGTTTACATTTAATTGATGTGCATGATTAATTGCTTTAGTACTACACCACACACGTCCAGTGGTCGAACCTAGACCACTAGTTTTAGGATGATATTGAGATTGGTTCTAGCGTTCACCACAAGATCATGGTTGAAAGTTAGTCCAAACTTAATCCAGAATCTTTTTTCCAAAAATGAGTTTCAAAAGTTAGAACTCATGCTCGATAAGATTATCGAAGCGAGGGCTATAACTTTTAACTCGAGAAACCAAAGTAGAAAAGCCAGCTAATCCTGGTTATGTCGTGGGCTCACAACTAATCTTGATTATGTGCACAAGATTGTCACCTCATCACAAGTCTTTTACTTCAATTCGTGAGCTTTTAGGATAGTTAGAATAAGTTTAACTCACGAATCATGTGCATGTCCATGTGATTATTTATTTTCCTATCCCACGGTAAAGTATGTTCCTGAGCTTCAAATTATCTTATATTATCTTGGGTCGGTCTATGATGATTAGGTTTGTGGCACGTGATCTATAGACAATAGGGCACACTGACATCCGTTTCATGTACACTCCAAAGGCCAAGTTGAAGCAGAGGTGAGGCCATTTAAGCATCGAGGCACGGAGCTATGTCCTTAGCCGTATGGGTCATATGTTGTCGCTTTTGGATATCAGATTATAGACTGGGGTCATGCAAGTGCTTGCACATTTATGGCTTGAATATCGTTACCTTCATCCTAGGTAAGCACGAGCTCACTCCAACTTTGGAAGAATGTAGCTTTGCTATTGGAAAACCTTTGGGTATTGATTTAATTCGTTTTTGTGTGGGAATTGATCTGGTTGTCATTTTTGCTAAATTTTTAAATATTAGTGAAAATGAAATGAGAAAAATTTTGGGGGAAAATTACCATATGTATCCTTTCTCATTCCTCATTGAATGTTTTTATGAGAGCAATTCATACTTGCAAAGTAGGATTTTTATTCTAGATTTCTTCGGGCTTGTGATTTTTCCACACCAAAAGAATTTATTAGTCCATCTATGGCTTGGATAGTTAGGCAAGTTTGTAGTGGAATGAATTTCATTAATACTATTTTAGTCGAGCATTCATATCCTTGACTCGTTTTAAGCAAAACAAGTATAAGACATTCCATGCTTCGGTTGAACTTTTGAAAATATGGTTTTTCTCTTGACTTATCCGAGAGATAGTCATCTTAGAACCAACCTTAGCATAATGAGAGAAAAACCATATTTGCAAAAGTTCAATCGAACCATGAAATGTCTTATCCTTGTTTTGCTTAAAATGAGTCAATGATATGAATGTGTCAGCTAAAATACTATTAATACTATGAAAGTTTGTAGTGGAATGAATTTCATTAATACTATTTTAGTCGAGCATTCATATCCTTGACTCGTTTTAAGCAAAACAAGTATAAGACATTCCATGCTTCGGTTGAACTTTTGAAAATATGGTTTTTCTCTTGACTTATCCGAGAGATAGTCATCTTAGAACCAACCTTAGCATAATGAGAGAAAAACCATATTTGCAAAAGTTCAATCGAACCATGAAATGTCTTATCCTTGTTTTGCTTAAAATGAGTCAATGATATGAATGTGTCAGCTAAAATAGCATTAATAAAATTCATTCAACTACAAACTTGCCTAATTATCCAAGTCATGGATGGACTAATAAAATTCTTTTGGAGTGAAAAAATCACAAGCCCGAGGAAAGCTAGAATAAAAATCCTACTTTGCAAGTATGAATTGCTCTCATAAAAACGTTCAATGAGGAATGAGAAAGGATAGATATAGCAATTTTTCCTCAAAATTATTCTCATTTCATTTTCACTCATATTTAAAAATTCAGCAAAATGAAAACCGGATCAATTCCCACACAAAGACGAATTAAATCAATACCCAAAGGATTTCCAATGGCAAAGCTATATTCTTTCAAAGTCAGAGTGAGTTCGTGCTTACCTAAGATGAAAGTAGCGATATCTAGGCACCAGAAATGTTCGAGTGCCTGCATGACCCCAATCTATAATCTGATGTCTAAAAGCGGCAACATATGACCCATACGGCTAAGGACATAGCTTCACGTATCGATGCTCAAACGGCCCCACATCTGCTTCAACTTAGCCTTTGGAATATACATGAAATAGATATCGGTGTGCCCTATTGTCTATAGATCACATGCCACAAACCGAATCATCATGGACCGACCCAAAATAATATAAGATAAGATAAAGTTCATGAGCATATTTCACCGTGGGATAGGAAAATAAATAATCACATGGACATGCACATGATTCGTGAATTAAACTTATTCCAACTATCCTAAAAGCTCACAAATTGAAGTGAAAGACTTGCGACAAGACGGCAAGCTCACGCACATAATCAAGATTAGTCGTAATCCCACGTCATAACCAAGATTAGTCGGGCCTTTCTTCTTCGGCTTCTCGAGTTAAAAATTATAACCTCCGCTTCGATAATCCTATCGAGCACGAGTTCTAACTTTTGAAACTCATTTTTGGAAAAAAGATTCGGGATCGAGTTTGGACTAACTTTCAACCATGATCTCACGGTGAACGCTAGAACCAATCTCAATACCATCCTAAAACTAGTGGCCCAGGTTTGACCACGGGACGTGCGTGTTATAGTGCTAAAGCAATTAATCATGCACGTCAATTAAATGCAAACGCCACTTCAAAACATGCATAATTAGACAAACAATTTCAAACATCAACTTGCAAAACCAAGGATTAGCCAAATACTCTACCCCTTATAACCCCACATGCAAAACCATATAACACATGATTAAGAACTTACCTGAAGTCCAATTGCCAAACAAAAATGCAATTTTTTTTATGAAATTTTTCGGCCTAAGTCCACATGAATTTTAAAATTTCGAAAATTTCAAGATGAACAGTTAAGTCACTTTATTTCTTCGAAAAATTAAGTTAACTCCCCAACAGAGTCACCAAGCTGTTGCGACCTAAAAATCAACTTTTCAGATTAATGGATTATCAAGTTAGTTATTTAACTAACCTAACTCAAACTCTCACAAATCCATACCAAATCACAACTTATGATTCAATACTGAACATGCAAAGATTTTCAATAGGAACCGCTATTAATTGTTTTTGGTAGGTCGATTAGAAATCTAAGTACATTAACGAGAGAACTAAATTACTTCGACAAAAAAAAAAAAGATTAAGAGTCCGGAGATTTGATTACGCTAGACTACTCTAACGTCCTTTCGGATTTCATGAAAAATCATTTGAGAAGGCAATATTAATTGATTTTAACCTATGTCACTAACAAAGGTTATCATGCGGGTGCACAATCAATTAATGGAATATCCAGAAATCAAGATAATCAAGGGAGCATGGGCCACAAAAAACATTATTTCTTTTTTAAATTTTTTTTTAATTTTTATGAATGTATGAATGACTACTATATGCAACGCATGAAATTATTCTAAAATGCAATGACATGAATTAAATGCATATCTAAGATTCAACCTACATGACATGGGAAGAATTATGATGTGCAAGGATGACATGGCATAGATGACGTAACAAAGATGACATGGCATAGATGACGTAGCAAATGTGATGTGGCAAGGATGACATAGAAAATATGACATAGCAAGGATGACGTGACATAAATGACATGGCATAAATGGTGGTAAAGATAACATGGCATGAAAGATTTTTTTTTAAAATTTCGGATGAATTTATTTCCTAAAATAGAACTATGTCATAACAATGTTTATCTTGTATATTTTAGAGTTTAAATTGACTTAAACCATAATATATTAAAGATAGATTATTTTAGACATGAAATTCTATTTAGGCATGCAATTTCTTTTCTAAAATGCAATCTAACCTAAATATTTCACAAAGAGCAATAGATATGCAATTATCTACATGATACTATTTTTAAAAGATGCAATTTTCAAATATGGAAAAGAATGAATGCAATATTTTTTAGAATTTTCAAGATTATATCATGCAACGAATATATTCTGAAAAAAAATATAATAATCAAGCAATTCAAGTCAAAATAGGAAAGTAAATATGTCAATCAATTCAATTAAGAAAAATGGATATATCAATCAATTTTTAAGATATTTCGTGAATATTTAAATTAATCTTTAATCCGTAATCCTACAGTTAACGATAAAACTTAAATCCTTGCCTAATCAAGTATTCCATCAATAATCCTAAAGATGGACTTTCACGATTATATAGCAAGTTACGGATTAAGAAAGAAAATTTCCTAATCAAATCTGATTTTTTTTTTGAAAAAGAATACCCACTTTTGATGCAATATACTTATAAGATATGCAAGATATATATCAAATGTAACAAGATTGGCAAGTGAATATTCTATTTTAAGATAGGAAATATTTACCTTGTTTTGCAAAAATTCGCTTTCCTATTCCAATTCACACCAAGCTTGATTACCAAACTTTAGCACAAGGGACCAGCGGCTAGAACTTGTGTCCGACGGCTAGAAACTCGCGTCCGACGGGTTTCAAACTTTCAATAATGCCCAATCAGCAGCAATGACGGGATTTTAATCCACGTAAATTGGTCTTGAAAGAAACTTGCTGAAGCGGTGGCTTTAGAGTCTGCTCGGGATTTGGTGAGCCTGAGACAACAATAGCTTTGAGTCCAGTAGGGGTCTCGGGTACAGAACTGCCAAATCAAGTGCTGGTGTTGACAACAATAGATTTGGTAAAGAAATGATTTGGATGGATGACTGAACGGCAGAAAAGTGTTTTTGTTTTTCTATAAGCAGTTAGAAAGGAGCTTTCCAGCCTAGCCGGAGTTGATTCTTATCATGATCGCATCAAATTTTGGGCATCAAATGCAAATGAAAATTCGATTGGCTCTCGTTGGAGACCATTTCTTAACATGCTAATAGGATGACCTGACATCAAGACATAATAAAGATGGCAACTGTCTAGAAGAAATAAAACAACAAAGGCAGCAGATATGTCGCACTGAATGATGTCAACGTATGGCTCAAATTCAACTTACGAATCAAGCAATTTTAGACCACGGTGTCTCCGACTCTTCAGGATTCAACCGAGGCGTGTTACACTGGCATAATCCAATTTAAAGATTCAGTGTGCTCCGTATATCAATCACCTGCGCTAATTCATTTAATTCAGCAGAAAAAGGTGAATGCACAAACCTCCTCCATAGTTAATACAATGATGAAATAATCCAAATTATAGGAAATGAAGAGCAAAGATTAAACTGAATGGCAGTCATGTTTATATGGTAACTGCAGAAATGAAGAGCAATGGTCTGCTCCACATAAACCCGTTTAATCCATTTTAACCCATTCATTTCAATGCTGATGTAAATTTATAACAATAGTTAAGCAGGGTTTAGCCGATGGATTGTGGATTAGGTCGAAATGGTCCGATCCAGGTAAGACTCATTGAACCCGAAAGCAGAATTTTTCTTTTTTTCCCCTTCTCGCCGCAAACACATAACAACTCTTTGAAATAGGCCTTCTCCACTGAGCCTCAAAGGATGAATTTCAGCGTTAAGAAGAGCCATCGAACAGACAGAAATCATTCAAGCAAAGTGGAAACAAACTTTTCTTTCACATAAGATCAGAATAGACATGAAACAAACGAAAATAAAAATCAGTTGAAACCCAGAAAACTAACCGTACTGACAAAGGAAACCATCATCCATCATCAGCATGTGAATGCACGAACCCCCTTCAAGAATTTATAAACTGAATGGCAGTCATTTATATGGCAACTGCAGAAATGAAGAGCAAAGATTAAAGACCTGAATATCACAATCAAGTTATTAAAGAACATAGGAACTTTGCAGCAAACAAAAAGGAGCAGGATATCACAGTGTTTTAACAAGCTCAAAGGCATTTAGTGTGCAGAATAAGTTAATGCAAGCAATAAAACATCAAAGATCGTTTACCCAAAAAAAAAAAAAAATTCAAAGATCGCGAGGCCTGAATAAGGTTGTCCGTTTAAACCATTCTGTTGGTGTTTTCCTTAACTAGGATTAACTTTCATACATCCATTATGTCTCATATACAGAGAATAGCAATTGTTGCATGCATAACGACAGGCATAACAAGAGCTTGAGAAAAGTGATGATGCAACACCCCAACAGGAACTCTAAATGCCTTACCCAAATAAAACAGGAACTCTAAATGCTATGGCCGTATTTTTTTTTTTTGTTAACCCTAGGTCATGAACATCTACAAGAACCATCTTGTTACCAGATATAAACAACTCCTGCAGAGAAAAGACAGGCGTACATATTATCACTTGGGCAAGCAACATTTTACATAATCCAAATACAATTTAAATGTGTGATTCTAAAGCAGTCACCTCAAAATAAAGTTCCAATCATTTCCTCAACGGAGAAGATCAATTATCAACAAGAATCTTCCTTCTCTGTATTCAAACAAAAAGCGATTAAATAGAACAACATCTACGAGGGAAGAGCCTGAAATGTTCGCAAAGCAATAGCTTTGATCTGAGTCCTTACATCAAACTTCTCTAAACTTAAGAGATTGTCAGGCGCACGCGCAAACGCACACGTAAACTTCCATGCATGGCTCAACTACCGGGTGCTCTTGCTTCCAGCCCTTTGGCATTGTGTCCGGAGAAGTATTGACGGGCGATGATGAGCAACAGCGGTTGGGAAATGAGCGAAGGATACTATAGCGGCGGCTTCGCATTGTTGCTTAGTATCGGCTAAAAATTAGTAAAGAACTGTTATTCTTAGCTTCATTTCGAAAAAGTTTTGTATGGAAAATTCTAGGGTTTCGCGAAATTCAGGAACAATGAAAACTACAATTTATAAAGACAGGAAACCTCGAACCGATTCGCTTGATTTTTTCCATTCAACATAATCGGTTAAGAAAAGCTTGAATGAGTAGCGGGCTGTTGGAGATATTTCCGGATCGAATCTGACTTATTCTAGGATTACAGCTGGAGGAGAGAAATCGGCAAAAAGAGAGGAGTATGGGATACTCACTTGACCGGTTAAAAAGAAATTTTAGATAAATATATGCTGAATTTTGATCCACAATGGTTCCACCAAAGAAAATATTTAAGTAAATTCCAAAAACATTTGAAATATTAGATATTATTCTTCTGCTAAACAAAAGATTTGGCTATATTAATTAACTAATTCAAAAAGAGACTTTTATATGGAATTCGATCGAAGATCTTTTTTATTTTTTATTTTAGCTCTAACCCATGTGATCCAAAGATTGATATTATAATATTTTAGATCATTGCATTTTCCTAAAGCAATTTCACCTTGTCGATGATCACAAGGTACACGATTTGATGGAACCTCAAATCTTTCCCTAGTTTGTAATCCACACTTATTTTCATGTGGCTGACAAATCTACCACAACATTGCCCCTATTACCACAACCGTGTCGACTCCACCGAATGTAACACAGGCCAAAAGGAAATGGGTAAAAACCACGAAAAACCCCAAACTGGTACACATGTGACAATTTACCCCAAACTATTTTTTTTACCACAAAAAATCCCAAACTAGTACACCCGTGACAAATTTACCCTAAACTATTTTAACCATAAAAACCCCCAAACTGGTACATTTGTGACAAATTTACCCCAAACTAATTTTTTTTACCACGATAAACCCCAAACTATTATACCTATGGCAAATTTACCCTTTATTAAATTGGATCAGTACCATGAAAAACCCTAAATTGATAAATCTGTGGTAAACTTAAGGTAAAAATCCTATTTATACCCGTGAAGTGCCCACATGCCATCCAACTAAGTAATTTAATGTTAAATTTAATGAAAATTAACGGAGGGTAAATTTATCGCAAATATATTAGTTTGGGGTAAATTTGTTACGAGTGTACCAGTTTGGGGTTTTTCATGGTTAAAAAATTAATTTGGGGTAAATTTGTCACATGTATACCAGTTTTGTTAATTTATGGTCAAAAAAATAGTTTGGGGTAAATTTGTCACAGGCGTACCAGTTTGGGTTTATCATGGTATTAACCCAAAGGAAATAAATAAGGTTAATCCCACGAAAAACCCCAAACTGGTATGCCCGTGAAAATTTGCCATATTATTTTTACTCCTAAATTACTATGGCAAACTTGTTCCCCACACTATTTTTTTAACCTCAAAAACCCCAAATTGGTATAATTGTGACAAATTTACCCCAAAAATATATTTTTGACAAATTTACATTCCGTTAGTTTTTGTTAAATTTAACGTCAAATTGCTTAGTTGAATGGCATGTGGCACTTCATAGGTATACCACTTGAAAAGATATTTACCCTCTGTTTATCACAGGTTTATCAATTTAGGGTTTTTAATGGTACTGATCCAATTTAACAAAGGGTAAATTTGTCATAGATGTAATAGTTTGGGGTTTTTCGTGGTAAAAAAAATTAGTTTGGGGTAAATTTGTCACAAATGTACCAATTTAGGGTTTTTTATGATCAAAAAAATAATTTGGGATAAATTTTCAGATGAATACATTTTGGTTTCCAAAAAAATTATTTGAAAGTTTCAAGTTAGATTCTTAAACATTTTTGGGGTCAATCGAATCCCCGGTCTTGGATCTTTTCTGGTTTTATTCATGACCAAGGTTAAATATGTATTAAAAAAATTGAAAGTGGCTCGACATGAGCACCAATTGGGCCCAAAATATTGGTGTCTAAAAATATCAGAAAATAACAAAAACTGAAACTATGTGAAGCAATCCCTCTATTCCTTGAGACTCTAATACCATGTGAAGCAATCTGACATCATAATTTTTATTCTGGAAATTAAGAGTGACCATTTTAAGCCGAATTTACATGATATCCATTTTAAAAATAATAATAATACCAAATTTAAAAACTGACCAAGCAGACACACAAACTTAAATTTGTTGGTTTAAAAATCGACACCCATTAGACTCTGTCCGGCAAAATCACCTTTAAATAGCATATGGGGTGGCTGACGTGTCACTATAAATCTATTCAGCAGCTGTGTAGTAAAAGGGAAAACATATTGTCATTTTCTGCATTCTAAAGCAAGGCAGCAAGCAGGCATTATTAAATAGAAAAGAAGACGATTTTGAAAAGGAGTTACAGAGAAGCCTTCTCTTGCGAGCGTCAAGAGTTGGAGCCACTTTGAAAATTGGCAGCTGTGGGACACGCTTTGACACTAAGGGCCCGTATGATAATCATGTTGGTAGCGTAAATGATTTTGATTCTAATTCTGATTATATTTTTTAGAATAATTTTGGAGTAAAAGCAAGAACAAAAAAAAAAAGTGATTCTGAAAAAGAATCACTTTTGAAGATCACCAAACAGAACAAGGTATCATTTTTCAAAGAAAAATATATAAGATAATAAAAATAAATGAAATAACGAAAAATTGGAAAAATTCTAAAAAATCAGACAAATTTCAGAAAATCCCTCAAAATAGAAAAAGCTTAGATTAGGCTAGTGTGACCTCGTTTCATAAAGTTGGACCTAGATTTCATAGATTTTGTTCTTTTTTAGGAAACTCATAAACACTATTAAATCCAAAGCACATTTTCTAAGTCCTTAGGGATTCGTTCGAATTTTATGATTCAATTTATCAATGCCATGATCCTTAATTGTACATTTAATTTTATTGGTTGTAATTTTCCTAGATTTACGTACTTTAGACTTAGTTTAGCTTTAGAAAATTTTGGAAAAAGAAAAAATAACCAACGTGAACACTTAGCAAGCTCTCGTTCTTAAGTTTTGGATGAATTAAGATTGAAATTCGATTCCATATAACCAAAAATGTACACCAATGTAGGGCAGTACGATGCACTTTCCTTGCAGAAACAAGGGTATTGCTCATGTCGGTTGTCCGTTAGCTTAAAAGAATTAGATGAAATCCCACAATAAATGGCGAAAATAACTCATGATGATTCTTGATATTTATTTTTACATATCAATATGCAATATATTTTATAAAAGAATCAATATGAATTAATCTTTAATTAATTCAAAAGATAGGATGAAATTTTCCAAAGTAACTACGTAATTATTTGACTTAAAATTAATTACATATTTTATTTTATTTTATTTTATGTTTCCTTTTTTTTTTTCCTTTTCCTTTGCGTTGGCTCATGCTCGAGTTGATGACGAAGGAGAGGGAGAAAAGGACTACTTGCGCTAATCTTTCCATGTAGGCCGGTTGATTTGATGTATGTCCCTTTTTAAGTTATAAACCATATGCGAAGGAGGCACACTTAGGACCTTGTTATTGATTTTGTTAATGTTCATGGACCTTCATCGCGCCAACTCGCACACACACGCACTTGGTGATCTTTGCATGCGAGGTTCCTATCATGGTAATCACTCTCATCACATTCTCTAATACTATTATGCATTAGTAAGTTTATATTCCCTCTTTGTTTCACCAATGTGGTGGAATTCATAATATGAGTATCTCGTTCGCTTCACAGGCCTACATGGAAGAGTGTTCGGGTAGATATTTGATGAATATGACTTGGCTCGTTCTTGCTATAGTTTAAACTTTTGAAATACATATATCCCTTTGACTTGGACATGACATTGGGTTCCATTTGCCCTGTGGAGCATGAGATGGACACCTGACCGATTGATACGAAAGCCAGTGCATCTAAGGACGCTGTGGAACCGGCGCCGAGCGGGCCTTTAATCGGTTCAATTCCATCACCAGCTGCAGATGAGAAAGACGATGAGGATGTGTACGAGACTGTGAATCCAGAGTCCCAAGTGATGTCGAGAAAAACGAAGATTTTGTTTTGGCTCACACCACCCCTGTGGACTGAGTTTCCTGTTTTTTCTTCTTTTTCTAACTGTAATAGAGATTGTTTCATGTGTTTACTCTCTCTCTCTCTCTCTCCCTCTCCCCCTCTCTCTCCCCATGTTGGTGATGCTGATGAAAAAGATGGCTCTTTTTTTCCGTTTCTTTCTTGTGAGCCTGTAATTGTAGAGCAATGAGAAAGAGTTGTATCAATCAAAGCTAGATTCTCAGTATTGCATCGAGAATTGTTGTTGTTCTCTCTCTGGATTTAGCAACATTTGTTCTTCCGTGCGCAAAAAACATAAGGCAAGAAATGATTGAAGATCAAGCACATTGCAGAGGTTATGGCCACCCAAAAGGAACAAAAAAATGAAGCTCTTCTCCCCATTAACTCTCTTATTAACGGAACTAACGGAGAAGGAGATGGAGCGATCGACGGCGAGGATGTGGGTTTCGCCATTGACCTAACGGAGCTTGCCGTGGGGATGGTGGGAAGGATCATATAAAACATAAAAACAAAATCAAAAGAAACGATAAAAATAAAATAAAATAAAAAGAAAACAAAAAAAGGAAAAGGAAAATATAATAATAAAAAAAAATAAAGAAAAATGATAATCATAATCAATTTTTTTATTTTTTATTTTATTTGGTTTAATTATAAAAATTTTCCACAATGTTTTAGTAATATAATTCTTTTAATAATTCATAATTTTTGCAAAATTGAATTAAATATGGAAGCGTTTTAATAATATGAGTCGAGTTAGGTATGGATCGTAAATTTTGTACCGTATGAAAATGGGTCAAAACAGGTTAAATGGGTTAATATGAGTCGAACCATATTCAACTTGACCAAACCCATCCATTTGACACTTCTATTGCTACTGAAATACAAAAATCAAGAGGTGAAACTGAATGTCAGGCACTTAAATCGAAAGATCTCCCAAACACGCTCTTTGCTGTTCAATTGCTTACAAAAAACAGACCAAGGAATTTGTTCTCCCTGCTAAACTCTCTTATCCACTTTCACTTGGTTACATGAGCAAGGAAAAATCATCTGCTTCACTTCCTTTTTTACCCTCCTCGACTTTGAATTCCTCCATCCCAGAGATTTGTTGACAAAAGAATTTGGCAGAAGCAAAAAGTAATGATAAAATCCTCGTACGGAGGACGTTTGCCTATTAGTCAAGTTGCAACATCAAACTAGTTTTTACTATGAACTTTGAATCATCAGACATGAAATAAGGATATTATTCATAAAGGCAAAAGAAAGAAGCATATTTCTCACAGAAATCACTTCAAGCATTCGATTACGGGAAATGACATCTTAAAAATACATCTTAATATGGGTTTTCTGGTGGCTTAACCGGCTTTTTGATCTCCTTCCACTAATTGCTTTTTCCTTCGCTCAGATCCCATGACCGTTACTCTTCTGGATCTTTATGCCGACACCGGGTTTAGTGCTTGGGGGAGAAGATCCTGATCATGCCAACTCGGCTAAATGCTCCTCTCTCGATGAGACCAATGATTTTATTCTATGGTGGTTTTATGAGCCGTTATTCCAAATATATAGGCGAGCCATCACAGAAAGAACATACCGTGTTCTTTTTATACTAGCTTTTTTCGTTTTTTGAAAAGTAAAAAAAATGAAAATACAGTGGGGAGGGTAGGCTGCCCTCCCACCTATGGGAGTCGAGGATGGCCAACAGGGTCGTTAGCACCTCGATGAGAGCCTGCTGGCCCTCTCCCAAATTTGGGCATGGGCAATGACCCGACCGGCCATCGCCGATGCCCCACCGGTGAGCTTTGACCCTTATTTAAAACAACTATGGATACCTTATGCTTTTATTTGAGATAATTTGGTCACTTCATGTCATTATTTGAGAAAATGATGACATTCTGAGCTCTTACTTGAAATTTTTCCCTTTTTTTTTTTCACTCTGGAGCACTTTGACATGTATAATAGATTAGGAAGAGCATGGTTCGGGTAGTAATGAAACCAGTAAAATGAAAATAGAAGCAAAGCATACAATTATTTGGAAGGCAAGGTTATAATTCAAGAACTCCAATTTGGAAAGCAAGATGTAAATTTAGAAAAATGGACCATGGTGGATGGCTAGGCCTAACTACAATACCACCTTCTGTGGAAACAGGCAGTTTAGAATTTTATCTCCTTTAAAGTGACCACGATTATGGACTTCGTCCTTGATGGTATTGATAGAGGTTGGATCCCCAACTCTCTGGAAGTACTCTGTTGTGAGTCCATGTCGTTTATCAGTTTGGTCATAGATGGCGGTTGGATAGCTCTCTCTCTCTCTCTCTCTCTCTCTTCTCTCTCTCTCTCTCTCTCTCTGAGACGATATATGGTGACTCAAAACACACGGACAAGTTGGATGACCAGGCCTAGGCCCATCTACCCTCATCGGTGATTGCTGATATTTGCCCAACGGAAAAAAGGCAGGAATAGATGCTAAAGCAAATAGAACCTCAATTTTAATGCATGTGCCTTCTAGAGTGGATAACTCCGAATTAAGTTGTGCATTAAAAAATAAGATTAAAATTAAAAATTTATTAGTTCGGATGGGCGGTCCATTGACCCAATTACCCCTAAAATCAGGAACGGGACAACTAGGACACCTGTTCCATCTTGAGGAGCTGAGGACTAGACCAATGACCTCTAGAGCCGGGCCAAAACTGTCAATGCGATCCGGTCGGGTCTAGGCAGTTCCCGATCAAACCTGTCCATCTTGTAAAGCGGTCCCACTATAATAGACAAAAATGAAATATTCTTGATGGATTAAGAACTTTGCTAGTATAATAGTTTTTGGGTAATTATGAGAAAAACAATATAATTCTTAAAAGATTGGTCCTATAATAATTTTTTTTGTTAATTAGTATATATTTTCTGAGGCCCAAAAGAAACGTTAGCATAATAGTGACCCGGAAACTCTTATAGAATCAATACTCATTGATCACATCCTATCGAGTCACTTGGACTAATAATTACTTGCCTCAATGTTAAAGCTCGGTTGATTAAAATTGACGCTAAGCAAAATCAGCAACCTTCCGATGTGTCAGCTTTTACACCTAGAGAGGGAGAGAGAAATAATTCAATCTTTTTTAATATATGCCTTTTGAAATGTTTTGATGTCCAAAAACGAAGTTGTCAAAAGGTGAAGGGCCTCTAGTCAATCTGATTGAGGGGAATTCACACCCTAAATGCTTGTGTAGTTCAAAATAAACACTCCATCTTTCGATTCACTAATGTAATATATGTGGCTAAAAATGCGATAGAAACTTGAAAAAGGAGAGTATAAAATACTCCAAATGCACATCATAAGCATCAAATTGAATGCGATCAACGATGATTACTAAGTAGAGCCCTATGTTTAACTGGTCAATGTCAAAAAAGACACTGTTGAGTCCATTACATAGACCATCCTTTGGAGGACATAACTTATTCGTTGTTGAAAATTGTTACTCAATGCTTGATCTGATGAAGTTCCCCCGCTAGACTGAGGATTGGGTTATATTTGGTTTTGCTAGCTTTCTATGGAGCTCCGAAAGAATTAATGAGGAGACTAGTGCTAGGATTCAGCGCACAATCAAGTCGAAGTAAAAAGTAAGTAAGAAAGAAAAATTAAAACACAAGATTTATCTTGGTTCACCCTTAGAGCTACGTCCAGCAGATGATTTTACTATAATTTACACCTCACACCTCCCGTTGCATCTCTCAATTACAAGAGAAAAATATATATAGTAGCAGCTATTTATGAGTCCAAGCCCAAACTGCCAATGAAAAATATGAATTTTAGTCGTAAAAGTTCTCTAGTGTTCAGGAGGCACTACCTCCTTGAAACTCCACTGCAGCGGCTCCCTCGGACCCCTGCCCACTCAGCTTAGAGCGAACCACGTACTTTCCTATCATAAGGTAGTATGAATCACACCCCAACAACTAGTGAGTGAACCCCAACAATTCCATATTTAACCAAATCATACAATCTTATAATTTGATAAAAAAAATGATGTTGCTAAAAATGATATTTAACCAAATCATACAATATAAATTTTATGAAATTTTTTATTATAATTTTTATAAAATGTTTTTAATTTAATTTAATTTTCTCTTTTCTTTCCCCCCACCTTTTTTCCTCCTTCCTCCTCCCTCCTTCGTCTGCAACCTCCATCTGCAAATCTGTCTGCAACTCCATATGCAACATCCCTCCTCCATCCACCAGTATTTAGGGCTTCGAAGACGAAGAGGCAACTGGTCGCATCCCGATGAGAAGCTTGGCAACTGGCCGCATCCCAGAGAGCCTCGAAGACGAAGAGGACTGCGAGTGATGTGAAGAGATCGGGATGAATTCGCCGTTGGAGGATTCTATAAGCAATGGGGGGCTTAGATTTGAGGCATTGAAGGTAGAATTGGAGCTGCACTGAAGAAAATGCATCACCAATTTGGATGTAGATTGGGTGTTCTTCTGAGTCAAATCAGCGCGCTTAGGGTTCTAATTTTGGTATAGTTTCTTGAGGCAGAGGAGCTCCTTCCAGCAGCTAGGCTCGCGAGCTTGGGGAGTCTCAAATCTCGACGAGCCAAGCTCACCCTAGGCTCGCGGGCAGCGGCGGTAGTGGGCGGGCGACGAGGGTGGGCGGCGGCAACGGCGGCGTGAACAGAGGTGGTGGGTAGCGGCGAGCGAGGGGCGGTGGTAGCAGGCATGGGGGAGGGGGTAGGGTGGGGTGGCCTAGAAAGTTATAACCCATGGGTCAAAATGGATCGAAAATTGGTTGAGCTAAAATCCATTAAAACCCATATTTGAATAGGCTTTAAAATCTTAGACTCATATTTGACCTATTTTTTTAATTTAATGAATCCATATATGACTCAAGTGTATAAAAATGGGTTAAAAAGTGGATGAATGATCCATATTGACACCTCTATCCACATTTAACAAGCTGAAACCGTCTGTTTGTTTACGTTTTCACTATAAGCTTGAATGATCAGACGGGTATTATTCATAAAGGCAAAGAAAGAAGCATATTCTTGCAGAAATCAGTTCAAACATTCAATTCCGGAAAATGTCTCCTTGAGGCAAACTATCTCCATGTAGAGTGTAAGTTCCGCCAGGCAATTTGAAATAAAAAAGACAATACTTTGCTTCCATTACACATTGAAGTATCATCACAAGTACGTATGCGCAACGCAGACTACGAAAAATTAACTAGTCCCTTGGGATCAGCATACTAATGCGTGGAGAGTGTTGAATTTCAGATCTGTCACGTAAAATAAAACGCAAGTAGCAATAGAAAACCTTGACCTTAAAAGAAGATGCACATGTCCATTTGGTGCCTTTACCGAGAAGATGCACAAGCCCATCGCCCACTTGACCTTCGCGTGGCTACGGTGGACGAAGGTGAGGCACATTCCGAGGAACGCGAGCGAAAATATCATCCGCCCGATGCAGATCAGTAGCAAAGGCCTTCACCCCACTCGGCAGCCCGACCCGTAAAGGAGGAAGATGGTGATGAGGATAAAAATTGTCTTCACAAAGACTGCAATATTCATGAGGAGAAAGGGCTGTTGTTGGCCTTATCGAAAGTCTTGGGGCTGTAGAGGAAAATGGTGTCCCAAGATTTTCGATAAGGCCAACATGGAGTTGACACCATTTTCCTCTAAAGCCCTAAGTTTTTTTATAATGCCAACATTAGTGCTTTCCCCTCATGACTATCGCAGTCGACTTTGTGATTTACTGGGTCGGGCGGCGCCATTGTTCCTTATCGCCATTGGTAGGATGGTCTTGCAATGGGCATGTCTCACTGGCAAGTATGCAAATGCAGTAGATGGTTTCGAGAGGGATAAAAGATCTTCCCTAGAGTAGAACGAACGAGAGAGGGATACATATTACGTGCACACGTAGGGTCCGCAACGCGCTTTGCTTTCTTCGAGAATGTGTGATGAGAGAGAGAGAGAGAGAGATGGGGGCATCGATCTTGTCGTGGCCTCTGCAAGATTTTATAATCACCTGAGCTACAGTAGAATTGAGGTTTTCTGCATTATTGGTTAAGAGAAGAGTTTGGAGCGATATTAAATAGGTTCTCTCTCCCTCCCCTCTCCTCTCTTCTCACCCTTCACTTTCTTGAACCACATGTGGATCATCACAGGGAATACGAGTTGATGCAAACTCAAATCTTTTCCCTAGTTTACAATGATACTTTTTAAAAATTTCTTAATTACGTCAATTTAGTCCTAAACTTTTTGTGATTTTTAATTTAGTTATAACCTTCCAATTGTATTAATTTAGCTCTAAACTAATTGAAATCTTGTTAATTTAGTCTAAACTTATATATATATATATATAGTATATATATGCTTGATGTGTGCGGCTGTGAATGGAAACTATATAGTCAACATTTGATGCCATATTTAGTTTACTCGCAAATTAATATTGGAAGCTCTGTTTGGGACACTAGATATTGTGATGGTTTTGGGAGAAATGGGGGCAAGGAAAGTTTGAACAAAAAATGTTTTGGAAAAATCTTGTGTTTATGATTATTATTTTGCATATACATGTTATATGTATCCCAACTTCATCAACTGTTCCTCAACATCACATGTGAAAGTATACGTTGTATGCATGTTATGTGTTTCTCACCATCCTCAACCGTTACTCGACCATCACATGTGAAAATATACACTATACGTTTGTTACGTGTTACTCAACATCGTCAATTATTCCTCGACATCACATGTGAAAATATATAATGTATTCATGTTACTTTTTTTTTTGGGTAAAGTAATGTATTCATGTACTTTATCTCACATCGTTTTTAGATAATAACACAAAAAAGTTTGGGCAGATTTTTACTGACCTAAAGTTGGGGATTTTTTAGGAAGAAAAAAAGGTTCAAAATAGATTTGAAACTGGACTTATAAATTGGAAACTTTTTAGGGAAATAAGCTGATCTTCGTAGGAGCAAAACTAGATAAGAGAGACTGTGTGGCGATTTCCCCAGTCCGAGAAAACTGAGTTGAACCAGAAACAACTAATGGGGAAGATAAAGCAGAATCCTTCTTACATAAACATTCCTTAAATCCCATTTTGAATTTTAAACTACAATCGGTGAGGAAACTCAAGGATATTCTTCAAAGAGAGAGAGGGTCACAATAGCTGCTTCTTGAACGATCTTGGGCAGGGGGCTCGTAGTACTCCTTTTCTTGATCTAGAGTCATTTTCCTTGTTACGGTGGTACCATTTCAGCGTACACTCGTGTCTTCTCTCATGTTTTTGTTTTTCCCAGTGCCAAGTATGCTTTAAAATAGTAGGGAAAGAGAAAAGGAGGTGATATATTGCAACCAAGCAAGTTTAGTTGTCTTTTTGGCTAACAAATCAGTTGATGGTCATACGTTTAATTGTTCTGGAAAATGGAAGAGCTTTAGGTAGACTTTTATTAAAACAAAGGAATGACAACAAGGAGTGATGAAAATAATCAAATGTATCCCACGCAGAAGGGAGTTGTAGTTCTGGTTCGCTTCAAAATAGACTCTCATAAAATTTTGATAGCGGAAGTCCACGTGTTCAAGGGCAACTGCACTTCTCTAAATTCCAATTTTTTTTTTTTGCTATACATTTTTGGATTGGTTATTTTGCTTTAATATGTAAGAAAAGAGAACGAGAGGACGATTTCAGTTGATTATAAATATGGGTTAATACCACGAAAAACCTCAAATCGGTACACTTATCACAAATTTATCTCAAACTATTTTTTTGACCATCAAAACTCTAAACTGGTACACATTTGACAAGTTTATCTCAAACTGGTACACTTGTGATAATTTTACCCTCCGTTCGTTTTTATGAAATTTTATCGTCAAATTGTTGAGTTGGATGAAATATGGCAATTACCGAGTATGCACGTTTGGGGTTTTTACCCTATGTTTATCATAGGTGTATCAATTTGAATTTTTTCATGTTATTAACTCAATTTAACGGAAATTAACGGAGGGTATATTTGTCACATGTGTGCCAATTTGGGATTTTTAGTGATAAAAAAAATAGTATGATGGTAAATTTGTAACAGATGTACCGGTTTGTAATTTTTTGTAGTCGAAAAAATAGTTTGAGGTAAATTCATCATAAGTGTACCAGTTTACAGCTTTTTATGGTAAAAAAAAATTGGGGTAAATTTGTCACATGTATTTCAGTTTGGAGTTTTTCATGGTATTAGCTCTATAAATATAATGAGCATCGAGTGAATTTTTTGTATTTTATTCTTTGGTCATCAAGTGTGCCATTCAGTTTAATGCCATAGAAATGCGAAGGCACCATTATCTTAAACAAATCATACGAAAGATGAAAAATCACCACGAACGAATTATTTTTTTATGTTAAATAGCAAAATTACATTACAAACAATTTGATTTTGAAAATTCAGTAATAATATCAAATTTGATTTGAAGAAATCGAAGAAGTGCGTCTAAAAGAAAAGAAAAAAAAAGGTGAAAAGAGTAGGTGATGGAGATTGGTCATTTCTTAATCGCTGATTAACAATCTTAACCAACAGCAGAGTCAAAAAAGTGAACCTCAAAATTAAATATTTACTTGGTTTATCCGGTTCAAATCATCAATGACAGCGAAGTACTTATCGAAGAATGTAGGGACATGCTTCTCTGCTTTTTCAGATTTACGTGTAGCCCATGTTTGGCAGTGGACTTCTTATTTCCCTTAGTTATTTCAATAAAGGAATTTTCGACCCCAGAAAAAAAGTCCCCAAGTATCAAGAGAGTTCCTTCTGTTAAATAAAAGGACATTTAGCAAGTTAAAAGGAAGAATGATGGAGAATTAATTACAAAGTACTAACCAATCGCATTTCCAGAGAATTGATTTATGTGAAAAGAAAACATATACCTCATGAAATCGGAAAGTGCCTAGGAAATTATGAATATGATGAAATCGTGCTCGTCCAAAGCATATGATCAAGTTTCCCAAGAAGAAGAGATTGGAGTCCTTGATCAACTTTAGTATTCCATACCTTACCTGCTAAATTGGGTAGTCCATTGACCACGTAACTTGGCCCAAAGGAAGAAGAGAAGATCACGTGCCGCATTTAGACACAAGAGTTTAACTTCACCTCATAATCCATTCCACACAATATGAACACGCAAAAGCATGAACCACCATCACGCTTCTCCGAATTTCTACTTCACAATAACCAGAGGAGCATTTTCAACCAATTCTGATCCATTATGTCCTCCTCTAAGAGAAGAACAGTATATAATTGATAATCTTTTTAAACGTAGAAGAGACTTGGGTGCTTCAATAGCAAAATATTCAGAGCGCGAATGATAATCATTTTGTTCTTGGCAATAATTTAAAGATAGATAAAATTTTCTATATCTATTCTTAGACAATTTTCTGAGCAGAAAAAGGCATTTGATAGTGACACAAAATTTTTATTCCTGAAATGGAAACTTGTTTGATGACGGCATAAAATTTTTATGGTTGCCAACTGGAGACCGGTGATTGGTTTGCGACGACAAACAAGCGGAAGGCGGTAGCCGGCTATAGGGATGCAAGAGAAAGGAAGGGAGCAAAATGTATGGGGTTGATTTAAATTCATGAAACCTTTCCAAAATGGTACAAATATTTCATAGCTATTTAAAATTCTTCGCGGGTCTAGCTTTATTTGTGGGACCGTCAATAAAACTAAGTTTTCACTAGAAATTACTGGTTTTGATATTGATTTATCATTTTGAATTATGTAAATAGAATTTGCCTCTTTTCTTTCTTTTCATAGCAGGGCTCCTTTCTAATCATATTTTTGAAAGTATATTGGTCGGAACTCCAACAAGTTTTTAAGCTGAGTGAAAAATTATTTCCTGATTTTTTTTATGTTAACAAAAAAGAAGAAGTTAAAGTCAGTAAGATATTTCTTGGGGTTATTGGACAAAGCAAGGACTCTACGTGACAGTTGAATTGAGGCGATGTATACTGGAAATCATACGTTTTAATATTCATTTGTTAGTTTTGCATTACTCATAAGGAGTATCTCTAGCCCAAAAAAATCAACTTGTGACCCCAGCCAAATCCATAGTCTCCACATTCTTATTTAACTATATTTCCTCTCACAAACCTTAGACCATTTAAGATAAATGCATGAACACGCCTCGGAAATCATTTCTTTTTTTACACTTTACTCCCAATCAGTTTTCGCAACCAATATGACGCACCCCATAATTAGAGAATCTGTTATTCTTTCCGAGAAAAGCCTTTACATTGATAAATTAAATAGCATCATTAAAATTGTTGATAATCTTATTTTTTGGGGGACTTATCAATATGCAATGTCAGGAAGTTCAATTTTTAGTTGGTTATTTGTTAATTTCAATCTGTAACAGACATTTACCAACTTAAACATGGGTAACATATTAACTTTTTTTCAAATTTGCCAACTTCCAAACTCTTAGGAATTAAAGGAAAAGGAAAGGAGAGAGAAAATAATCAAAACCTGCAAACTTCCGTTAATTGGCAGCGAACTCTTAGGGCGGGCGTGGCAACACTTCTGCAAATGAATTTTTCTCCAAAAGTACTTCTAAAGCATACTTCTGAAGTTGTTTTTGAGCCAATTTCAGAAGTTAAAAAATATTACGTTTCTTTCAAAAGTAAAAATCTCTTAACATCAATCTCTCTCTCCCTTCGGCCGCTTTTTATTTTAGCGTCTCTCTCTCACAATCACACCTTCGTCATTGCTGCCCACCGCTGCCCGCTGTCTCCAATTGCCAGAGTACAAAACAAATAATAATTTATTTTTAAAAGTATATAATATTTTCAATAATAAAAATTATATTTTAAATAAAATCTAAAAAATTAAATATGAAATAGAAATTTTTCGGTGGCTAACAATAATTTTTTGTAGAAGAATTTGTGTTAATAATATTTTAAAAGTAGAAATCCTCAACAGTTGTCAGATGAATTTATCTGATAAGAAATCAACTTTTGGAGCAAAAGAAGAAAAATCAACTTCTACTTATGAGAAGAAGAAGAAAAATCAATTTTTGGCCAGAAGTTGATTTCTGAAGTAAAGTGTTGCGATGTGCGTCCTTAGGAAACGCTTGACAACTCTTCTTTACCTGATACTATCGTCCCTGACTGTCCCATTTTCTGCTGCAAAAATATAAAAATTTGCTGCAACCCGTTGAAAAGTGGCTGGGCTGTCTCTTCTTTGCTGTTTTACATTCATATCTCACCGAGTCTCAGGAACCTAAGATTCATCTCCAGCGTTGGATCTTATCTAACTGAAATTTTTCATGATAGAACGTCACCATCTCTTTCTTCCGATCTGGTGAAGATCATTATATTTACTCTAGCAAAGTAAAGCTTGCAAGTAGAATTTTTGTTTTTATGGGTCGACCTGCATGTAGATTATGTTAGAGATCAGCGATAATCCAAATAATATTGAATTAATGCAGCGGAATAAAGCAGTCTCTCCTCTTGTGCAAACCTAATAGGAAATGATATAATACAGCAATATATCTGCCAAAATAACAAGCACCGATGAACACAAGAAATTTTACGTGGAAAATCTCTCCGATGTGAGGAGATAAATATCAAGGGACAGAAGTCCACCCAAAATCTTCACTATCAACGAATTGGGTAAACAATATTCTTCTCTAGTTAATACTAGAGGTACATAGCAGCAAATACATCAAGAACACCATTCTTGACAATACACGTGAATTCACAAGAGATCAAGGATATATTTCACCAAAACGCAAGTTTTGTTGTACCCACGAAAAACTTGATGAAAAAAATATCCAAATGAAAATCAAATCGATTAGATTTGAGAACAATGCGTTGCGAGCAATCGGAATAGGAATCAACCTCCGATGTCAGCTTGATGAAAATCGAACACCACCCTCTTTCCATATATTCTATTATCTTTCTCTCTTACTATTACGTTTGAAAAAGAATGTTTTTTGCAGCAATGACATAAAGAATAGTATCCTATTTCTTGATATATATCGTTATATGGGCTCAAGCCTTTAGGCTTCCAAGTCGTTGGGCTACCTCCACATGGGAGTGAACCCAGCCAAGAAACTTATTGAATAATAATACAAAAAACTTTGGTAAGGCCAGAAAGAATCAACTCCAGCTAGGTTTTTAATTTATTTCTCCACATGGTGGAAGAACAAAAAAAACTTTCTTTATATTTATTTTTCATAGTTTTGGTAATTATTAAAAGCAACGATAATAATAATACAATCATGATAAGAATCAACTCCGGCTT
>JAGVVM010007389.1:0-16454 GCA_019149425.1 Psidium friedrichsthalianum
GGAGCGGAAGTAGCGAAGCCTCCAACAAGCAATAACTACAACTTCTTAAGCTGACTTTTCATCATCCACAAAACCTCCAACCATAATCCAGCACAAACTTAATTGATAATCATCCACAAAACTTCCAAGTCTCAGAATTACGAAACTGCAAGATAAAAATCATCAACGTAGAAAAAACAATTGCCCTAGAATCAAATCAACGTCCTCTGCTTACAAACCAGGAAAACCGTCCCAAGTGGTTCTTCTTTCCGAGTATAGAGTGAAGAAGGGTACATGACGATGGCAATGGCCGAGCGAGCATCCAGGGTTTCAGCGAGAATCCTGAGCGATTGCGAGAATCCAAGAAATGAAACCGAGCCTTCTTCCCCTTCTCAATGTGCGTCCCCCTCTTTTAACGGCGGCTGGTCCTTTTTTGGTGCTCAAGGGAATTTTTTTCAATGGTTTTCCTTTCCCCCGTGCCCCCACCAGTGCACCCACTCTGTATCCATGTTTAACTGGTCATCATTTGGGCTTATGGTCTCTTTTGACTGAGTCAGTCTCCTTTCGTTGGAGACCATCATTCCTCCCCCACTTGGCACTTCCCCTAGTGCTCTTTGACAAATTGCCGACAGATTTCTCCTCGTCTGACCTCTTCGCCCATATCTTCTCCAAGGATGCCACGGAGGAAACCATTAAGCCACTAATGGAACCATCATTGTCGTCAACATCTCCATAGATGAGTAAATCCATTGGCTGAGAAAGCAGGTTTCAGAGGTTGATGGAGAATTATTGCATCCCCTTTGAACATTCCATTGACAATCGACATGGTCGGCCTATTAGAACACATCTTCTCGAGTGTCCTAAAGTCAAACACTGTCGCGACCTAACAATTAGAGGCTAACGAATTATTAGGTTAATTGACTAACTTAATTCAGACCCTCCCATGTCCTACCGAATTGCAACTTAAGTTCTTTTCATGCAAAGCTTATTCAATTTGGAGCCGCCACTAATCGTTCTTGGTAGGTCGATTAGAAACCTAAATAAATTAACGGGAGAATTAATTTATTTCTGCGAACCAGAGAAAATGAGTCCGGAGACTTGATTACATTAATTTGGAAAAATTAATGCCCTTTCGGTACCAAATTTCATAAAAAATCCATTTCCATTGATGATTGTGAATTGAATAACTTTTCCTTTGAAAATAACATGAATGACCATGTATATGCAAAAATGATTTTTTTTTGTATTTTCGGATTAAATGACAACTATTATGAAAACATGCCTTAAAATGAGTTATCATCCAATTTAATCTAAGAAAATGATTTCTCAAAGTCTTAACTTATATTAGATGATATTTATGACATAAAGACAGTCTTTCGGCATGATTAACTATTAAGAATGGGAGTTATTTTTTTTTGGGTTTTTATTTAATGAAACAAACAATCAAAATGCAAAGATTGAACAAAAATAAACAAAAATGCCCATAATATACCTTTTAATTCCGATTTTTCCGATAAATTCGCTCATTCCCAAAGATCTGGGCTAGAGAAGAATTTTATCCGCTATGTCCTCGGAGATTCGAGTCAGTATGCGGATAATTGTATAGAATAACATCACCCTTATTACCAAAGGGCGGAATATGAAATTCTATACTAAATTGCCGTCCCATTCCATAAGATCGTGGCTAAGGCATGCAATTTATTTTTTCAAAGGGTCTAGGCACAAAGGAGCATATATTATGTGCATGTTTGTTTATAAATGTGCAAACTATATAATAAATAACGATAAACAAACATGACAAAAAAAAATCAATCAGACGAGAAGCAAAGTCAACCCAGGCTTGTTTAAATTTAAAAAAAAAATTGCTAACTAATTCAGATAATTTTCAAAAATTCGATAATTATCCAATTCAAATAATTGAAATCCATAACATCAAATAACCACACGAGATGAGACAATCCAACCGATTTGATGAGTATGAGATAATTATCCAGTGCAAAATAAATTAGATATTATCCAATTCAGATGATCATCGAAAATTAGATATTATCCAATTTAACAAAACTTTACCCACAACAACCAAATATCATCAGATAATCAAGGATAAGGCTATTCAACCAACACAAAGTGGGAATTCAAAGCAAAGATCGTCCACAAGCATGGCGAATTCGGTGAAGAGAATGCCGAAAATCTAGGTCTACCAAAAATTCATATCTTTTTCGATTCAATTTTGATCTTAGAAAGATGCCGAACAGTTTTTGAACTTTGAGAAAAGAGTTTTTCCAAACAAGTTATATCGATTCTCAAGAACTATTCACGTAATTTCATGACCAAACCGAATTTACTCAAAGGATCAGAATTTTATGCAGCAATGCTCCATATTCGGTTCTAGCATAAAGTTGATAAAAGCTTTTACTTTTTCAAACTTTTATTGCAAATCAAACATGTTCATCAAAGCACGAGAACACATATGCAAGTTTTCCAAGTAAAACAAGCACGAATTGCAATCAAAAGTCGAGAACTTTTACCTTTTCCAAGCTAAAAATTCTGCACGCGCACAAGCTGGAATTTTGTCCCAAATCGCACCTTTCGAGTTCTATTTGCTACCAAACAATCTGCGAAATTCTGCACTAAATAGTTAGTCAAAACTGTCTAAAGAAGTGCTGTTTTAGATGTAAAGAGCAGCGAAACAACACCCCTAAACAGCAAGTAGACCTTCCCAAAACCTGCAGTAAAATTCAGCACCAAAACTGCAGCAAAAATAGCACCAGACAGCAGCGAAATAGTGCTGGAACAGAGGTGAAACAACCCCTTTGACTATTCCTCTTTGCCTTTTTCTTCTTCCAATTTTCTGCACGTGTGTCTTTATTGTGCAAAGCCTGTACTCCTCTTTGGTTGGGAACTCCCCTTCTTGCACTTGTATACGAGCATCATTTGTAGAAAGAAAAAAAAGAAAAAAAAAGAGAGGAAACAAAAGCTTTTGTTTTGTTGTTTGTCTCCTGTAGTGGAGGCACGGATCAATCCCAAGAAAAGTCTTCTCTTCCTCTTTCCGTATGCCTCTATATTTTTTGAGAGCTTCGGCCATGCATGCAATCAATGGCCTCCTTCCTGATGGTGTCTCTCACGAGAAACTCTTTTACCAAGACCCTCACTCTGCCGTGTCTTCAAGTAATGAATTCGCCTCCTCAACCCTAAGCTTAAGTTAGCTTATATAGGCGCAAGGTGAATTTTTCAACTATAGGATCCAAAATTCTAATTTTTAAAGAGTCTCATCTTCATAAAACTCATAAAATTCATATTTTTCAAAAGTCCTAATGAGCTAGAATAAATCTAAAAATAAGTCCAAAAACTCCCATAATTTTCGGCACACCCATTGCTAGCCTTAGCCGAATTTCTCAAGCTTGCTCGGGTCCATTGCTCGTCAATTTAAGCTCAACTTCTCGCCGTTGATGCAAGATGCAATGCATGAGAAAATATTTTTGATGAGAATTAATTCTCAATTTTTGTGCAATATATAAATGAAAATCAAAATCAAAATTTAGGTGTCAACAAACACGAACACTTTTGATCAATTCTTCAGGACAGCACTTGTCGTGCGGCAATGGGTCCATCAATTCCCTTGCTCTTCCTTCGTTCCATAGATTATAAGCATCAACGCATCCAATCCTGTGCTGGAAAGCTTTTGTTCGTGACCTCCTCATCCAAGAACGGAATTTTCGGGAATGATGCTATAATATCATGTGCCTTCTCTCACTTGCTGAAACCTAAACCTTGAGTTCACGATTTAATGGACCCACTGCGATAAGTATTATGGGGTCTGCACGATGGGTAGAAATCACAAACGCAACTGAACTAACAGGGTGGCCATCATATGGTCTCAGAACCGCAAGTGGCAATGTTTTACGATTTTCCCAAATCTTTATCGTGCCATCGACAGACGAGGAAACCAAACAGGAGGTCATCCACTGGCACATTGACAAATCAATCGCTTCTCCATCTTCCAGCTTCTTCTTTGTAATTAGATAGTCCAACTCAACCAATGATAGATTAACCAATTCATTTGTCTCAGGAAGCCACGTCAGCTTCAACTTTGTGGTCTTAACAGATCCCTCAAGGTACAGAACCCCTGTTAACTGTGTGATGTTCCCATCCTCGTCCCATTTAATTTCCTTGACAATAGCATTTCCCCAGTCCATCAGGGTTATTTCCTCATCCACTGAGATACGCTCGGCATCCGCCTGGTTCAACCATAGCTTTTTTGTGTAAATAGTAGCCTTTTCTCCAACACCTTCATGTTTCCTGTGCCTTGGGATAATGCGAACAAACGGCGTCTTAGGACCATCAATTAAGTGCAACAACACCCGTCGCTCTTCAATAACCGCAATATGTCCTTCAAGTGATAAATTAAATCCGAAAAACCGAACGCAACGATGAAATGTGCACCATCAGGCCATTGAAAAATTTGGACTATTAGAGGACAATGTCACGACTCTAAAAATGCATAAATCGAAAACTAGAGAGCTACAATGAATTTTCTAATATATATATACATATATGTTTATTTTTATTTTTTTTAAAAAAAATATGAACATGGGATTAATAAAGTAATTCCCGCTTCTAGGTCAATTTTTATAGATTTTCTTCGGCCAAAATGAAGAAAAAATAAAAATAAAAATGCTGACTATATTTTTTTTTATATTTTTGTGGCCTCAAATGCTATTTCTTCATTAAACATTTCCCTAATTTCTTAAAAATATTAAAAAATACAAAAATATGAAAAATTATTTTTTGTTCAAAAATGGTTACCTGGGCTTGGTCAAAGTCCCTAAAGTTGATTTTCGTTTTCAATTTTATGAATTTTTATGGATTTTCTATTAATTTTTGAAAATAAAAATGTCGAAAAATATTGAAAATTTGAAAAATCATTTTTTAGTCAAAATTGGTTCCCTAGGCTTGGCCAAGGTCCCCAAAGTTGATTTTTCAATTTTATGAATTTTTATGGATTTTCTATTAATTTTAAAAGAGAAAAAGTGATTGAAAATCAGGTGTCAACAACAATAAATCCCTCGGGTTGAGACATATAGATTGTCTCATCAAGCTTGCTAGGTAGAAAAGAGGTCTTAACATCAAGTTGCTCAAGTTCTATATCATAAAGGGCCACTAACGCGAGCAACTCACGAATTGAACTATGTTTCACAACTAGAGAGAATACTTCATGGAAGTCTATCCCCTCATTCTAATTAAAACCCTTCGCTACTAAATGTGTTTTGAATATTTCATCTTAAACCCTTAGAATTTCCTCTTTTTTTTTTTTAAAGATCTACTTGCATCCAATAGCACTTTTGCCCTTAGGCAATTTTACATGATCCCAAGTTTAATTCTTATGAGGAGACTCCATCTCTTCATTCATTGCAATAAGCGACTTTTCAAATTTAGAAAAAATAGTAGCTTCATGAAATGAAGAAGTTTCTTCAACACCAACTCTTCGACAACTGTAAGAGCATATACTACTAAATCAACAAAACTATATCTTTAGGGAGGCTTAATTTGTCTTTTAACTCTCCTTACAGCCAAAGTATGAGGTTGTTCAACT
Source organism: Psidium friedrichsthalianum (assembly GCA_019149425.1). Taxonomy (NCBI): domain Eukaryota; kingdom Viridiplantae; phylum Streptophyta; class Magnoliopsida; order Myrtales; family Myrtaceae; genus Psidium; species Psidium friedrichsthalianum. Next base: position 5,573 of record JAGVVM010007389.1, read on the forward strand.
TATTCTACTTCATCTTTAATCGAATATGAGTCTAGTTGCTCAATATCACTTTCTGACTGAATAAGAACATCTTCAGAGGTTCTCTATGGATGCTCTACACTAAACTTCACCTCTTTTGCTACATTCTCTTCCTAAATATCTATAGACTCAACAACTTTTCTTTGATCAAGTATAGATTTTTCATCGAAACCAATATTCCTACTGATGATAAAACTTTAGTAACTAAGAGTCAGAACACCACAATCTATATCCCTTAACACCATCTACATAACCAATGGAAATATGTTTCTTAGCTCTAGGTTCATGCTTACCATCCTTTACATGATATTAAGCGGGACATCTAAATACTTTTAAAACAGAATAATAAGAAGGTTTGTCAAACCATACCTCATTTGGAGTCTTACATTCAATTACAGTCGAAGGAGAACAATTTATCAAATAACATGCTATGTTCACAGTTTCAGCTTAGAATCTTTTTCAAGTTTAACATTCAAAAGCATACATGTAGCTCTCTCTAAAAGTGTTCGGTTCATGTGCTATGGCCCCCCATTTTGTTGAGCGGTATACCTGACTATTTGATGTCAAACAATCCCTAAATCTTCACAGTATTTGTTTACAGCACCTCCACAAAACTCAAGATCACTGTTTGTGTTAGATGCTTTATCTTCTGGAAAATTTGATTTTCAATCAACATCTTTCACTTCTTGAACATATCAAAAATGTCACTTTTACACTTCAAGAAATAAAAACAGCACCATCTTTAGATGTAACATATGTAGGTCTTTACAAATCTAAGTGAATATAGTCAATTGTGACCTTCGTCAGTGCACCTAGTATTGAAATTAACTTTATGCTGCTTCTCGAAAACACAATGCTCGCAAAAGTCAAGTGGGATTATATGCTCCTCACAGAGCAAATCATGTTTACTTAATATAGTCATTGCTTTTTCACTCATGTGGCCTAACCACATATGCCACAATTTTGATTTATCATAATTTGAAGAGGATGATATATTTAAAGAATCAACAATGGTCCTTCAAGTGATAAATTAAATCCAAAAACCGAACGCAACGATGAAATGTGCACCATCAGGCCATTGAAAAATTTGGACTATTAAAGAACAATGTTACGACTTTAAAAATGCATAAATCAAAAACTAGAGAGCTACAATGAATTTTCTAATATATATATTTTATTTTTATTTTTATTTTTTTAATAAATCTGAACATGGGATTAATAAAGTAATTCCCGCTTCCAGGTCAATTTTTACAGATTTTCTTCGGCCAAAATGAAGAAAAAATTAAAATAAAAATGTTGAGTATATTTTTTATATTTTTGTGGCCTCAAATGCTATTTCTTCATTAAACATTTCCCTAATTTCTTAAAAATATTAAAAAATACAAAAAAATGAACAATTATTTTTTGTTAAAAAATGGTTACCTAGACTTGGCCAAGGTCCCCAAAGTTGATTGTTTTCAATTTTATGAATTTTTAATGGATTTTCTATAATTTTTGAAAATAAAAATGTCGAAAAATACTGAAAATTTGAAAAATCATTTTTTGGTCTAAATTGGTTCCCTAGACTTGGCCAAGGTCCCCAAAGTTGATTTTTCAATTTTATGAATTTTATGGATTTTACATTAATTTTAAAAGATAAAAAGTGATTGAAAATCAGGTATCAACAGCTGCCCCTCTTTGAAAGGAAGCTCGGTAGAGGTTCATTTCAAAGACGAGATGACACTTGAATCCTAATTGACTCATCATAATGAAATAAAAAGAGTCATGACATTTGATTCCCAACATATCTCTTAGCAAGTTCTGATCAGACCGGTTCAAGGAGGTTTCTATGAAGTGAGGGAGAGATAGAGAGGCAAAACATTTACCTGAAACTTACTTATTCGTCTCGTGGTTGTTGGCTGCTTAGTTGAAAAGGAATGGAAACCTAAGGATTTATTATAAAAAAACCCTCAAGGTGATTGAACTGACCTGAGGTAGGTCATGGTAGAGATTCCTAGTGAAAGGATTCTAATGATTAAAATTGAATTAAGATTTGACCCATATGGTGGGTCACCTCATGGTAGATTCCTAGTAAAAGGATTCTATTGATTAAAATTTGATTGAGATTTGACCCGTATAGTAGGTCACCTCATGGTAGATTCCTAATGAAAGGGCTCTACTGATTAAAATTGAATTAATATTTGACCTGTATGGTAGATCACCCCATGGTAGACTCCTAATGAAGGATTCTACTAATTAAAATTGGATTGAGATTTGACTCGTATGATAGGTCACCCCATGGTAGATTCCTAATGAAAGAATTCTACTGATTAAAATTAGATTAAGATTTGACCCGTATGGTAGGTCACCCCATGGTAGACTCCTAATGAAGGATTCTACTGATTAAGATTTGACTCGTATGGTGAGGTTATCCCATGGAAATGCCTGTAAAAAGGACTTTGGTGCCTGTAGAAGAAAGGATTTTGAATGCCTGTAGAAAGGACTTGGTGCCTGTAAGAAGGACTTTGATGCATGTAGGAAAGATTTGGGGCCTATAGAAAGGACTTTGGTGGCTTGTAAGGACTTTTGTGTGCCTCTAGAAGGACTTTGGGTGCCTGTAGAAAGGACTTTGGGTGCCTGTAAGAAGGACTTTTGTAGTGGCCTATAGAAAGGACTTTGGGCCTTGAAGGGTGCTATTCTGGGATTTGGGGAGACCCAAAGAAATCCTTGCAGAAGCTCAAACAAGTCCTTACACGCACCAAAGTCCTTTCTATAGGCACCCAAAATCTTCCTACATGCATCAAAGTCCTTCTTACAGGCACCAAGTCCTTTACAGGCATTCAAAATCCTTTCTACAGGCACACAAAGTCCTTTTTACAGGCATTTCCATGGGATAACCCACACATACGAGTCAAATCTTAATCAGTAGAATCCTTCATTAGGAGTCTACCATGGGGTGACCTACCATACGGGTCAAAATCTTAATCTAATTTTAATCAGTAGAATTCTTTCATTAGGAATCTACCATGGGGTGACCTATCATACGAGTCAAATCTCAATCCAATTTTAAATTAGTAGAATCCTTCATTAGGAGTCTACCATGGGGTGATCTACCATACAGGTCAAATATTAATTCAATTTTAATCAGTAGAGCCCTTTCATTAGGAATCTACCATGAGGTGACCTACTATACGGGTCAAATCTCAATCAAATTTTAATCAATAGAATCCTTTACTAGGAATCTACCATGAGGTGACCCACCATATGGGTCAAATCTTAATTCATTTTAATCAGTAGAATCCTTTCACTAGGAATCTACCATGGGGTGACCTACCGTACAGTTCAGGTTCAATCACCTTGAGGTTTTTTTTATAATAAATCCTTAGGTTTCCATTCCTTTTCAACTAAGCAGCCAACAACCACGAGACGAATAAGTAAGTTTCAGGTAAATGTTTTGCCTCTCTATCTCTCCCTCACTTCATAGAAACCTCCTTGAACCGGGTCTGATCAGAACTTGCTAAGAGATATGTTGGGAATCAAATGTCATGACTCTTTTTATTTCATTATGATGAGTCAATTAGGATTCAAGTGTCATCTCGTCTTTGAAATGAACCTCTACCGAGCTTCCTTTCAAAGAGGGGCAGCTGTTGATACCTGATTTTCAATCACTTTTTATCTTTTAAAATTAATGTAAAATCCATAAAATTCATAAAATTGAAAAATCAACTTTGGGGACCTTGGCCAAGTCTAGGGAACCAATTTAGACCAAAAAATGATTTTTCAAATTTTCAGTATTTTTCGACATTTTTATTTTCAAAAATTAATAGAAAATCCATAAAAATTCATAAAATTGAAAAACAATCAACTTTGGGGACCTTGGCCAAGTCTAGGTAACCATTTTTTAACAAAAAATAATTGTTCATTTTTTTGTATTTTTTAATATTTTTAAGAAATTAGGGAAATGTTTAATGAAGAAATAGCATTTGAGGCCACAAAAATATAAAAAATATACTCAACATTTTTATTTTAATTTTTTCTTCATTTTGGCCGAAGAAAATCTGTAAAATTGACCTGGAAGCGGGAATTACTTTATTAATCCCATGTTCAGATTTATTAAAAAAATAAAAATAAAAATAAAAATATATATATTAGAAAATTCATTGTAGCTCTCTAGTTTTGATTTATGCATTTTTAAAGTCGTAACATTGTTCTTTAATAGTCCAAATTTTTCAATGGCCTGATGGTGCACATTTCATCGTTGCGTTCGGTTTTTGGATTTAATTTATCACTTGAAGGACCATTGTTGATTCTTTAAATATATCATCCTCTTCAAATTATGATAAATCAAAATTGTGGCATATGTGGTTAGGCCACATGAGTGAAAAAGCAATGACTATATTAAGTAAACATGATTTGCTCTGTGAGGAGCATATAATCCCACTTGACTTTTGCGAGCATTGTGTTTTCGAGAAGCAGCATAAAGTTAATTTCAATACTAGGTGCACTTGACGAAGGTCACAATTGACTATATTCACTTAGATTTGTAAAGACCTACATATGTTACATCTAAAGATGGTGCTGTTTTTATTTCTTGAAGTGTAAAAGTGACATTTTGATATGTTCAAGAAGTGAAAGATGTTGATTGAAAATCAAATTTTCCAGAAGATAAAGCATCTCAACACAAACAGTGATCTTGAGTTTTGTGGAGGTGCTGTAAACAAATACTGTGAAGATTTAGGGATTGTTTGACATCAAATAGTCAGGTATACACCTCAACAAAATGGGGTGGCATAGCACATGAAACGAACACTTTTAGAGAGAGCTACATGTATGCTTTTGAATGTTAAACTTGAAAAAGATTCTAAGCTGAAACTGTGAACATAGCATGTTATTTGATAAATTGTTCTCCTTCGACTGTAATTGAATGTAAGACTCCAAATGAGGTATGGTTTGACAAACCTTCTTATTATTCTGTTTTAAAAGTATTTAGATGTCCCGCTTAATATCATGTAAAGGATGGTAAGCATGAACCTAGAGCTAAGAAACATATTTCCATTGGTTATGTAGATGGTGTTAAGGGATATAGATTGTGGTGTTCTGACTCTTAGTTACTAAAGTTTATAATCGTAGGAATATTGGTTTCGATGAAAAATCTATACTTGATCAAAGAAAAGTTGTTGAGTCTATAGATATTTAGGAAGAGAATGTAGCAAAAGAGGTGAAGTTTAGTGTAGAGCATCCATAGAGAACCTCTGAAGATGTTCTTATTCAGTCAGAAAGTGATATTGAGCAACTAGACTCATATTCGATTAAAGATGAAGTAGAATAAGTTGAACAACCTCATACTTTGGCTGTAAGGAGAGTTAAAAGACAAATTAAGCCTCCCTAAAGATATAGTTTTGTTGATTTAGTAGTATATGCTCTTACAGTTGTCGAAGAGTTGGTGTTGAAGAAACTTCTTCATTTCATGAAGCTACTATTTTTTCTAAATTTGAAAAGTCGCTTATTGCAATGAATGAAGAGATGGAGTCTCCTCATAAGAATTAAACTTGGGATCATGTAAAATTGCCTAAGGGCAAAAGTGCTATTGGATGCAAGTAGATCTTTAAAAAAAAAAAAAGAGGAAATTCTAAGGGTTTAAGATGAAATATTCAAAACACATTTAGTAGCGAAGGGTTTTAATTAGAATGAGGGGATAGACTTCCATGAAGTATTCTCTCTAGTTGTGAAACATAGTTCAATTCGTGAGTTGCTCGCGTTAGTGGCCCTTTATGATATAGAACTTGAGCAACTTGATGTTAAGACCTCTTTTCTACCTAGCAAGCTTGATGAGACAATCTATATGTCTCAACCCGAGGGATTTATTGTTGTTGACACCTGATTTTCAATCACTTTTTCTCTTTTAAAATTAATAGAAAATCCATAAAAATTCATAAAATTGAAAAATCAACTTTGGGGACCTTGGCCAAGCCTAGGGAACCAATTTTGACTAAAAAATGATTTTTCAAATTTTCAATATTTTTCGACATTTTTATTTTCAAAAATTAATAGAAAATCCATAAAAATTCATAAAATTGAAAACGAAAATCAACTTTAGGGACTTTGACCAAGCCCAGGTAACCATTTTTGAACAAAAAATAATTTTCATATTTTTGTATTTTTTAATATTTTTAAGAAATTAGGGAAATGTTTAATGAAGAAATAGCATTTGAGGCCACAAAAATATAAAAAAAAATATAGTCAGCATTTTTATTTTTATTTTTTCTTCATTTTGGCCGAAGAAAATCTATAAAAATTGACCTAGAAGCGGGAATTACTTTATTAATCCCATGTTCATATTTTTTTTAAAAAAATAAAAATAAACATATATGTATATATATATTAGAAAATTCATTGTAGCTCTCTAGTTTTCGATTTATGCATTTTTAGAGTCGTGACATTGTCCTCTAATAGTCCAAATTTTTCAATGGCCTGATGGTGCACATTTCATCGTTGCGTTCGGTTTTTCGGATTTAATTTATCACTTGAAGGACATATTGCGGTTATTGAAGAGCGACGGGTGTTGTTGCACTTAATTGATGGTCCTAAGACGCCGTTTGTTCGCATTATCCCAAGGCACAGGAAACATGAAGGTGTTGGAGAAAAGGCTACTATTTACACAAAAAAGCTATGGTTGAACCAGGCGGATGCCGAGCGTATCTCAGTGGATGAGGAAATAACCCTGATGGACTGGGGAAATGCTATTGTCAAGGAAATTAAATGGGACGAGGATGGGAACATCACACAGTTAACAGGGGTTCTGTACCTTGAGGGATCTGTTAAGACCACAAAGTTGAAGCTGACGTGGCTTCCTGAGACAAATGAATTGGTTAATCTATCATTGGTTGAGTTGGACTATCTAATTACAAAGAAGAAGCTGGAAGATGGAGAAGCGATTGATTTGTCAATGTGCCAGTGGATGACCTCCTGTTTGGTTTCCTCGTCTGTCGATGGCACGATAAAGATTTGGGAAAATCGTAAAACATTGCCACTTGCGGTTCTGAGACCATATGATGGCCACCCTGTTAGTTCAGTTGCGTTTGTGATTTCTACCCATCGTGCAGACCCCATAATACTTATCGCAGTGGGTCCATTAAATCGTGAACTCAAGGTTTAGGTTTCAGCAAGTGAGAGAAGGCACATGATATTATAGCATCATTCCCGAAAATTCCGTTCTTGGATGAGGAGGTCACGAACAAAAGCTTTCCAGCACAGGATTGGATGCGTTGATGCTTATAATCTATGGAACGAAGGAAGAGCAAGGGAATTGATGGACCCATTGCCGCACGACAAGTGCTGTCCTGAAGAATTGATCAAAAGTGTTCGTGTTTGTTGACACCTAAATTTTGATTTTGATTTTCATTTATATATTGCACAAAAATTGAGAATTAATTCTCATCAAAAATATTTTCTCATGCATTGCATCTTGCATCAACGGCGAGAAGTTGAGCTTAAATTGACGAGCAATGGACCCGAGCAAGCTTGAGAAATTCGGCTAAGGCTAGCAATGGGTGTGCCGAAAATTATGGGAGTTTTTGGACTTATTTTTAGATTTATTCTAGCTCATTAGGACTTTTGAAAAATATGAATTTTATGAGTTTTATGAAGATGAGACTCTTTAAAAATTAGAATTTTGGATCCTATAGTTGAAAAATTCACCTTGCGCCTATATAAGCTAACTTAAGCTTAGGGTTGAGGAGGCGAATTCATTACTTGAAGACACGGCAGAGTGAGGGTCTTGGTAAAAGAGTTTCTCGTGAGAGACACCATCAGGAAGGAGGCCATTGATTGCATGCATGGCCGAAGCTCTCAAAAAATATAGAGGCATACGGAAAGAGGAAGAGAAGACTTTTCTTGGGATTGATCCGTGCCTCCACTACAGGAGACAAACAACAAAACAAAAGCTTTTGTTTCCTCTCTTTTTTTTTCTTTTTTTTCTTTCTACAAATGATGCTCGTATACAAGTGCAAGAAGGGGAGTTCCCAACCAAAGAGGAGTACAGGCTTTGCACAATAAAGACACACGTGCAGAAAATTGGAAGAAGAAAAAGGCAAAGAGGAATAGTCAAAGGGGTTGTTTCACCTCTGTTCCAGCACTATTTCGCTGCTGTCTGGTGCTATTTTTGCTGCAGTTTTGGTGCTGAATTTTACTGCAGGTTTTGGGAAGGTCTACTTGCTGTTTAGGGGTGTTGTTTCGCTGCTCTTTACATCTAAAACAGCACTTCTTTAGACAGTTTTGACTAACTATTTAGTGCAGAATTTCGCAGATTGTTTGGTAGCAAATAGAACTCGAAAGGTGCGATTTGGGACAAAATTCCAGCTTGTGCGCGTGCAGAATTTTTAGCTTGGAAAAGGTAAAAGTTCTCGACTTTTGATTGCAATTCGTGCTTGTTTTACTTGGAAAACTTGCATATGTGTTCTCGTGCTTTGATGAACATGTTTGATTTGCAATAAAAGTTTGAAAAAGTAAAAGCTTTTATCAACTTTATGCTAGAACCGAATATGGAGCATTGCTGCATAAAATTCTGATCCTTTGAGTAAATTCGGTTTGGTCATGAAATTACGTGAATAGTTCTTGAGAATCGATATAACTTGTTTGGAAAAACTCTTTTCTCAAAGTTCAAAAACTGTTCGGCATCTTTCTAAGATCAAAATTGAATCGAAAAAGATATGAATTTTTGGTAGACCTAGATTTTCGGCATTCTCTTCACCGAATTCGCCATGCTTGTGGACGATCTTTGCTTTGAATTCCCACTTTGTGTTGGTTGAATAGCCTTATCCTTGATTATCTGATGATATTTGGTTGTTGTGGGTAAAGTTTTGTTAAATTGGATAATATCTAATTTTCGATGATCATCTGAATTGGATAATATCTAATTTATTTTGCACTGGATAATTATCTCATACTCATCAAATCGGTTGGATTGTCTCATCTCGTGTGGTTATTTGATGTTATGGATTTCAATTATTTGAATTGGATAATTATCGAATTTTTGAAAATTATCTGAATTAGTTAGCAATTTTTTTTTTAAATTTAAACAAGCCTGGGTTGACTTTGCTTCTCGTCTGATTGATTTTTTTTTGTCATGTTTGTTTATCGTTATTTATTATATAGTTTGCACATTTATAAACAAACATGCACATAATATATGCTCCTTTGTGCCTAGACCCTTTGAAAAAATAAATTGCATGCCTTAGCCACGATCTTATGGAATGGGACGGCAATTTAGTATAGAATTTCATATTCCGCCCTTTGGTAATAAGGGTGATGTTATTCTATACAATTATCCGCATACTGACTCGAATCTCCGAGGACATAGCGGATAAAATTCTTCTCTAGCCCAGATCTTTGGGAATGAGCGAATTTATCGGAAAAATCGGAATTAAAAGGTATATTATGGGCATTTTTGTTTATTTTTGTTCAATCTTTGCATTTTGATTGTTTGTTTCATTAAATAAAAACCCAAAAAAAATAACTCCCATTCTTAATAGTTAATCATGCCGAAAGACTGTCTTTATGTCATAAATATCATCTAATATAAGTTAAGACTTTGAGAAATCATTTTCTTAGATTAAATTGGATGATAACTCATTTTAAGGCATGTTTTCATAATAGTTGTCATTTAATCCGAAAATACAAAAAAAAATCATTTTTGCATATACATGGTCATTCATGTTATTTTCAAAGGAAAAGTTATTCAATTCACAATCATCAATGGAAATGGATTTTTTATGAAATTTGGTACCGAAAGGGCATTAATTTTTCCAAATTAATGTAATCAAGTCTCCGGACTCATTTTCTCTGGTTCGCAGAAATAAATTAATTCTCCCGTTAATTTATTTAGGTTTCTAATCGACCTACCAAGAACGATTAGTGGCGGCTCCAAATTGAATAAGCTTTGCATGAAAAGAACTTAAGTTGCAATTCGGTAGGACATGGGAGGGTCTGAATTAAGTTAGTCAATTAACCTAATAATTCGTTAGCCTCTAATTGTTAGGTCGCGACAGTGTTTGACTTTAGGACACTCGAGAAGATGTGTTCTAATAGGCCGACCATGTCGATTGTCAATGGAATGTTCAAAGGGGATGCAATAATTCTCCATCAACCTCTGAAACCTGCTTTCTCAGCCAATGGATTTACTCATCTATGGAGATGTTGACGACAATGATGGTTCCATTAGTGGCTTAATGGTTTCCTCCGTGGCATCCTTGGAGAAGATATGGGCGAAGAGGTCAGACGAGGAGAAATCTGTCGGCAATTTGTCAAAGAGCACTAGGGGAAGTGCCAAGTGGGGGAGGAATGATGGTCTCCAACGAAAGGAGACTGACTCAGTCAAAAGAGACCATAAGCCCAAATGATGACCAGTTAAACATGGATACAGAGTGGGTGCACTGGTGGGGGCACGGGGAAAGGAAAACCATTGAAAAAAATTCCCTTGAGCACCAAAAAAGGACCAGCCGCCGTTAAAAGAGGGGGACGCACATTGAGAAGGGGAAGGGGAAGAAGGCTCGGTTTCATTTCTTGGATTCTCGCAATCGCTCAGGATTCTCGCTGAAACCCTGGATGCTCGCTCGGCCATTGCCATCGTCATGTACCCTTCTTCACTCTATACTCGGAAAAAGAAGAACCACTTGGGACGGTTTTCCTGGTTGTAAGCAGAGGACGTTGATTTGATTCTAGGGCAATTGTTTTTTCTACGGTTGATGATTTTATCTTGCAGTTTCGTAATTCTGAGACTGGAAGTTTTGTGGATGATTATCAATTAAGTTTGTGCTGGATTATGGTTGGAGGTTTTGTGGATGATGAAAAGTCAGCTTAAGAAGTTGTAGTTATTGCTTGTTGGAGG
>JAGVVM010007391.1:0-12452 GCA_019149425.1 Psidium friedrichsthalianum
AAAATTGCCATGAGGTTTGGGAAAAAATTTACACCACTGCAACAAGCCAGGTATTATATTTTGGATGCATGAGATATACAATAAACATATTTTTGCAAGTTGCTGACTACCTGTACCTGATCTTTTTAACAACATAAGAAAAGTGGAGATTCAAAGTGATTAGTTGGCGTGCATGCTTCATATGTTTCAATTTGGAATTTGCTATGCAAACACACAACATTGTATGTTGTATCAAATTCTCACCGATAGTCAATTTTTTAGAACATGGTATTCGAATAGGATTCATGGTTCTAATGGTGGCAAATGGTTTTGTGGCTTGGGTGGGGTAGAACTTTCCCCATCCGGCCTAAAATTCTAGGAATACGTCTAGTTCGAATAGATTCGTATTCTGTAATCGGTTGTTCTTTTCATTGCACTATCATGGATTTAATGAGTTGTGCACCTGTATTCAGCTTGTGGGCCGTTTTTCCCAAGAGGAATTGATGGCACAATTGCCTTCATTTTTGCCTGCTCTTTTTGAAGCATTTGGAAACCAGAGTGCAGATATTCGGAAGGTACCACTTATTCTTTCTCTTATTTATATTAGGTTGGGCAATAGAAAGCTGGTATTTGCTACAACTTGGGGGGGTCTGTTTTGCAGCCTTACTTCAGATTTTTCATGTTGAATGACTTTCATACCTCTTACTTCTTGTTATGCAATTTTCCATTTTTTGGCTTTGGTTTATGTGGACCTTGCCTTATGTTATTCATGTGCTTACTTGGTGAGGTTAGTTGCTGTGACGGTCTGGTTTACGCGACTTTAAACGTCGGGGAATTTGCTTTGTGAAGATTTTGACTTCTTCCCTCAATGCTTGGTTTCTTTGATTCAGGGGAATGTTCCTTTTTTTTTAGGCTGGATAGCCAAATTATTCATTGCTATATACCTTTTCGTATGTAGATTTTCTTTGTTATGATTCTTTTCTCTTTTGATTAAGAGAGTTCTCAAATGCTTTTTTTTTTGTATGAAGAATAGAAACGCCACCTTTCTTGTTTATGATTTAACCTGAGAATAAGATGACTAACTAATTAGAAAATCTTCTTGTAGGATCACTTGGAATTGGATTTTCAGCACATGTGGTCATTGTTAAAGCTGGAGAGGTCTCTTTGGGCCTTTTAATTCTCTTTTTTGTGTTTTCTGGGGCTGCATCTTTTTTGTGAAATTTGTAGTAGTGATTCTAGAATACAATCATTTAAACATGAATGTTTTCTGGTTTATTTTGATAAAAGCTTCATGAAGTTATGAATTACATTCATTGATAACATTGGCCCCTCCAAATATATTATGGAGACATTTCTCTCAGGTTTTATTCTGGTAAAGTTACTACATCTTCAGGAACATTACATTTTTCTTGAGATATTATGGAGACACTTCTCTCGGGTTTTGATATTTATGCACGTTTTCAGCGGAGAAAGATAAGATTATGGTTGGGCAAGTATAACAAGAATCCTCATTGGTTTTATCATCGGGAGGCCCTTCCAAATATATAAAAGCTAATATTGTCACTAAATTATTTCACATTTCAGCTAATTAGCGACAATTTTTTTTTCCACAAATAGCATTCGTGGCAAATTAGCAACGAATTTTGTAGCAGAATTTTCATTTCAATTAAGCGACGAAAGTTACAATTTTTCGTGGCTAACGAATTACCAACGAATTTTTCGTCGCAAATGACGTTGCTAAGCTTTGTTTAAATCGCTAATCGATGACGACTTTTTGCGACGAAAACAAATCTTCGCTAAATTTGCAACAAATTTTGTCACGAATAGAGTTCGTGGCAAATAGCAACGAATCATTTTCCTCGCAATTTACCAACGAAAGATAAAAAAAATTTCATCGCTAAATTTTGTGAATTAGTGGCGACAAAATTCTTTTTGTTGCTATTTTCGTCACAACTTTCGTGGTAGATAGCGTTGCCAAATCTTCATTGCTAATTAGCAACAAATTTTGCCACGAACAGTAATTTTGCCACGAATACTGTTCGTCGCAAATTAGCGACGAATTTTTCCATGAATAGATTTCATCGCAAATTTGCGACAATTTTGCTACGAATAGAATTCGTCGCAAATTAGCGACGAAAGTTGAAATTTTTCGTCGCTAAATTTTGCGACGCCGAATTAGCGACAAATTTTTTTTCGTCGCAAAATTCGTCACAATTTCATTTAGCGATGAATTTTGTCAAAGTTTTCGTCTCAAATTTCATTGCTAAAACCTTGTTTTTTTGTAGTGTTACAAATCATGCTTAAGTAGTTGTTGGATTTGGAGACTTGTGTTGCCGGCCGGACAGGTCAATGATAATTACTTTGTCGAGGTATGACTCAAACTGCTGAATAGACTTCCCTCCGAACACGGCTTCATTTCGACCTTCCCGTAGTTGCCGGCAAACATTGGCTATGCTTCTTAACAGATCTTTTAATTCCCTTTTTATTAAACACTTTGCAATGATTAAGTCTATAAGTCATTGATTAGAGGTGGAGACCTTCTCCTTGTTCCAACCCTAGCAAGAAAACCATATGCATCGGACCCTTCGCGATTAAGTATCAAACGCTCAACACATTCAAGCTCAAAACAGAACACAAGAGCAGGAGAAGCCTTAAATTTTTTAAAAAAAATTTTTGGACAAACTAGCAGCAACAAGCACAAACATTTGAGCAAAGTCGCTAGTGGAATTGTCTTGTCTTGGGAGGACAATCAACACTTCCTACTAACTTCCAATCTTTACCGTCAATTGTATGAGAGGTTCAGGGTCTAGGCTTTAGTAGACGTTTCTTTCTTTCCTGTATAGTAAAATGGAAGAGAGACTTCGCTGAAAAACAACACCTCCTGTTCCAGGGCCAAATCATTTGGTCATCTGAACTTCTCCACCTTATGTGATCTCTCAAACACCTGTGACTGCTCCACTCGCCTTATGGTGTCTTAATGGAGGTTAAGTTCCAAGTCCTAGTGTCTACATCAACTAGAGACTCCATTCTTAATTCCTTTTTTCAGTCAAATTTTGGTGGGATTGATTAGCAATTTGCCATAACCCACCTTCCTTAATTGGATCTCTCCCTTCCAAAACACTACTCCATCCCCAAGACATTCTGCACATCGTCTAATTTCCATGAAACTACAATGGGGAATAGACCACTTTAAATACTTGCACCCAGAATTCTGAGGGGTTGCTTTGAATTCTCCAGGCAAGCTTGGCAAGGAGGGCTAGTTAATCTGTGATAAAACTTGTAATACCCAGACCTCGTTCTACTTTTGCTTCAGTAAAGCTTCCCAATGGTTCCAGCGCAGTTTCTCCTCATTATTCTGCTGAACCCATAAAATATTGGCTATAGCTGGATTCCCTTCCTCACACCTCTTCTTTGGAAATTTGAAACAAGACCTGCAATTAAGTGGGTGCTGCATGAACAAGAAATGAAATTAAGGATCCACTTATTTGAAGGAAAACTGTTTCCAAGAAATTGTCGTCTCACATTTGGTGTTTATTGTAAAACAAACCGCGTTTTTGCAATTATATCACGAGAAAAAGAAATTATTAGCAAAAAATAAAAGGAGAAACATAAATAACACAAGGGCTTATGTAGTTCGGTCCAAATATCAATACTTACGTTCATGGGAAGAACATGCCATAAATAATCCACTAATGAATCAAAGAATTACACAATTACAAATCACACATATACTTGAGCATTTCACCGGGCTAGATTACACCCAATACCCACGGTGTTTACAGCACAGATCTCACGATATTCAAAGCTCTATTAAAGAGACCCTTCCAAATGGAAGAAAGTGTAAAGGAGACCAAGCGACCTCTGGAAGGGACACTATGATTGCTCTTAATTTGGTTCTCTTCTCTTGGTGTTTACCTTCTTGCTCTGATGAGGCGCTTGAATTTTGTTTATTCGGTCATAGACCGTGTTTAATCAACGGGCTAAAACTCTAGACATAAATTTATTTTTAAATGATAGAAAACTAATCGATCAATGGATAATATTTTTCATAGGCTGAAAATAATAAGTTTAGATTGGCGAAAAACGACTTCTCCTTCTCCCAAGAAAGAAGCCATTTCCCCCAAACCACCAAATAAATAATGCTGGTACCTTTTAAAAGTGTCAACTAATCTGCGACGGGTCAAGCAATTTATCAATTAACGTTTTTTGTTATCAACCGAATTTGTCGGTTACCAACATTTCCTAGAATTTACGGTCATGTGTAAACGTTTTCCGATTTTATGCACTCGGAACATCAAAATATGTCCCCCAATGTCCCCATCGAAGCAACATTGCTTATGCTAGGTACCAATCTCTTTCTCTTGACCCCATGACAACTTGCAAACTTATCATTTACAGCACATTTCACCAATTTCTGAACATCCACTGGGCCTAGTGAAAATTATTCTGCCGGCCAATGGGCACACAAATAGAAAACACGGTCGATTGAATTAAGGAGGAAATTATAAAGTAGGGAATGGCATGAAAAATGTAAACTTTATAGAGATTCAGCTCGTACAAAACTAGTACCAAATAAAATTAAGGGCTGGCTTTAAAGAGTTGTTAGACTTTCGTAAAATTATAGTATTTTCACCACTTCAATGGTTTAAGACAAATATTCTGAAATTTAATGGTCCAAAGCAGCCATTACGGGAAGATTGATGAAAGAGGAAAACATACTTAGCGTGGATCAATCAATCCCCCGATTTTTCTGAACATTTCTTTAATCGTGCTTCTTCTTCTGTCGTGTTCATATCGGAAACTTATAGAGTCATTGTTTTTTCCTATTTACAAGAATCCTCTAAGATTCATGTATTTTAATAAATTTATGATGCGAGTTCTAATTTAAAAGAACATTAATGCAGCGATGATGTTTAGAACATTCATTTGCTAGCTCTATCTAAAGTTCAATCTCTGATGACTCCCAATCAAATGCAGTTCTTTGGTTTGAGTTCTTTTCTAAGTTGAATCCTTTGGTTAGAGTTGTGCACTCAATATGATTTCTAATTTAGATTTGCAATGTGTTAATCAGTAAAGATTATCAATTGTTGGGAGCACGCCTCGAAAGTTCAATACATTCACCCAAGGATATGGCTTAGAGGGAGCCCAAGTCTGAACCCGTCAATATATTTAGTTGGACCCACCTTCACTTAAAAGCTTAAGCCAATAAATTATGGGCCAACTACGATATATTAACTGTTCAACGTAATTTACATGTGCATCTTAACAATCTCCTCCTCATGTGTGAGCTCTAGTATTAGGTTTACTTCCCATCCGGCCCACGTTACCACATCACAATGTCCACCAACATATGTCAACTTGAATCTCCATCAACACTCATTGACTCACGTTGCTACACCACAACGCCCATCGGCTCAGAAATCGCGTTGGTCACCAAATTCTGCCTATATATACCATTTGTTGGAAGCACACAGTGGAAGTCTAATACATTCGCCCGGAGAGATCGCCAAGAAGGAATCAAGCCCGAACTCGTCAACATTTCTAGTTTGACCCACATTTACTCCCCCATCTGGCCCGTGTTACCACACCACAATGCCCACCAACATATGTCAACTTGAATATCCATCAACACTCATTGGACTCATGTTGCTACACCATAACGCCCATTGGCTTAGAAATCGTGTTGGTCACCAGATTCTACCTATATATACCATTTGTTGGAAGCACATAGTGGAAGTCTAATACATTCGCCCGGAGAGATCGCCAAGAAGGAACCCAAGCCCGAACTCATCAACATTTCTAGTTGGACCCACATTTACTCAAAAGTTTAAACCAATAAGTTATGGGCTGAGCAGTATATAATAACTGCTCAACACCATATTAATTCTCCGATATAGGATTTCTCTAACACAACTCACACGTGTATTTTAATACCAATAAGGTTCAAACTCATTACAAAAAATCCCACATAGAATTCAAGTTTAGCACATTAGTAAGTATAAGAGAGGAAATGAAGTCTGTATAAAGAAAAAAAAACGGAAAAAATCATTAAGAGGTGAAGTAAAAATAACATTATTTTGGCTAATAGGAACAATATCTTGTACTTTCATGAAAATGTACGATTTTTTTCCATTTTCAACTTCACCTTTTCCACGTAATGATTTTGATGGTCAACTCAATAAGGTATGGTGTGTTATAACTATTTAGAATGTGGAAATAGAACGAGCCAATTATAAATACGGCCTTTAGGAAATAGTAGTTTAAAGAGATAGATAAGCATGTATGGCTTAAGTTATATTGGATTTAAATCATCAAAATAGAAATGATAGAAAAGGATTGTCTTCTTCGAAACTTATTCTCCATCGTAGTAATCTGAGCAAGCATTAATCATATATCTGAATAAAGAAAAGTTAATTTTATCAGCACATTTTTTTACTTTATTTCCCTAGATTAATGACATGACAATGAATTTTTCGACTTTGACTTTTTTATACACATATACGAGTATTTACTCAAAGATTGAATATTGTGGTTGATGTGTGCATTATTCATAATTTACTCATCTTTCATTGTATTATTTTGGTAGTGTGGTCACTCACTACAAAAAAAAAAACGGCTTTTAGCCACGAACAATTAGCAACGAAACATAATTCATTGCTAATTTGTGACGAAAATAGCAACGAAAATAACTTTCGTCGCACATTTATTGCAAAATTCATCGCAAAATAACAAAGAGCTTTTAGCCACGAAAATTAGCGATGGAAGATAATTCGTGGCTAATTTGCAACGAAAATAGCAACAAAAATAACTTTTGTCACAAAATTTGTCGCCAAATTCGCCGCAAATTAACGAAGGGATTTTAGCGACGAAAAATTAGCAATGAAATACAATTCGTTGCTAATTTGCAACGAAAATAGCAACGAAAAAACTTTCGTTCCACATTCGTCGCTAAATTCATCGCTAACTTGCGATGACATACTTTTTCGTCGCTAATTGGGGACAAAAAGTGTTCGTCGCAAAATTGGCGACAATATTTGCGACAACTTATTTTTGTCGCTATTTTTGCGACGAACCTTTTTCGTCACTAATTTGAGTCATCGCTAATTTCGTCGCAAAATTAGCGACGAAAACTCTTGGTTGTCACTAATTAGCGACGACACTTTTTTTCGTTGCAAATTGATGACATTGGCGACATTTTTTTCTGAATTTTTAATATAATAGGTCATCGCCAATTTCGTCGTGAACTTGAGTCGTCGCTAATTTCGTCACCAAATTAGCGACCACCAAGAGGTTTAATCGCTAATTTAAGACGTCGCTAATTTTGTCACAAAATTAGCAATGACCAAGAGTTTTTGTCGCTAATTTGAGTCTTCGCTAATTTCATTACAAAATTAGCAAAAAAAACTAATTAGCGACGACACTTTTTTTCATCACTAATTGACAACATTGGCGACATTTTTTGTGAATTTTTAATATAATAGGTCATCACTAATTTCATCGCAAAATTCACGACAAAAACTCTTGGTTGTCGCCAATTAGCGACAACATTTTTTTTTCGTTGCTAATTGATGTCAGTGTGAATTTATAATGTAACGGGTCATCGCCAATTTCATCACAAAATTAGCAACGACCAAGAATTTTCGTAGCTAATTTGAGTTGTCGCTAATTTTTGTCGCAAAATTAGCGACAAAAACTTTGGTCGTCGCTAATTAGCAATGACACTTTTTTTCGTCGCTAATCGACGACATTGGAGACATTTTTTTTGTGAATTTTTAATACAATAGGTTGTCGCTAATTTGAGTCGTCGCTAATTTTGTTGCAAAATTAGCGATGAAAACTCTTGGTCGTCACTAATTAGCGATGGTGCTTTTTTTTGTTGCTAATTGACGGCATTGGCAACATTTTTTTCTAAATTTTTAATATGATAGGTCGTCACTAATTTCGCCGCTAATTGGGTCATCACTAATTTCGTCGCAAAATTAGCGACAAAAACTCTTGGTCATCGCTAATTAGCGACAACACTTTTTTTCATCGCTAATTGACGACATTGTGAATTTTTAATATAATAGGTTGTCACTAATTTCGTCGCTAATTTAAGTCGTCGCTAATTTCATCGCAAAATTAGCAACGACCAAGAATTTTCGTCGCTAATTTGAGTCGTCGTTAATTTCGTCGCAAAATTAGCCACGATAAGAGCAGACCAAACAAGAAAGGGACTGTAAGAACGAACAAAAAAAGAACTCTCGGTTCTAGGGAGGGCCCTGGGGTTTTGGTGAATTCAAGAGAAAAAAAAAAGGGACTGAGAGAGAAAAGAAGAGGAGGGAGTTTATTTGCAAGAGGCAGCTCAGTCGCACCTTCCACAGTCAAGTGTAAGGCTGAGCAGAACTTCCCTCTCGACCTCTCTGCTCAACTCGTGCTTGCCAGCGCAACCATTCTTGTCTCGACTGAAAACAGAGTCGAGAAAGACAAGCAGAGCAGAGCAAGTGAAGCAAAAACAAGCGAGTTGAAGCAAGGAGCTCGTGGAGCCTAGCTGCAGAAAGAGACTCGAGGTTGAGGGAGCTCGGGCACATTTTTTTAGCGGGAACTCCATTAAAAATGCAGATCTGGGCTGGAGGAAAAAAGATAGTGTAGGGGGGAGCTTCATTAAAAACGCAGATTTGGGCTTGATAAAAAAAAAAAAAAAAGAGAGAGTGCGGGGGGTTCTCCATTAAAAACACAGATCTGGGTAGGGGGAGCTCCATTAGAAACGCAGGCTTGGGCTTGAGAAAAAAAAAGAGAGTGCAGGGAGTCTCCAACGAGAGGAAGAGCTCTCGGTTTTGAGAGCAAAAGAAAGAGGCCATACCAGAAGACCATTGACAAAAGGAGAAAGTAGACCCATCGCAGATCTTTTTTCTATTCCTCCCTCACCTCAGACTCTCACCCACAAAAAAAATAAAAATAAAGAGAACTCGAGGGAAGGCTAGTTTTGAGCTCTAAAAGAGATAGGGAGGAGGGTGTGATTTTGGAGTTTCTCGGTTGTCAGTGGACAGAGGTACTCACTTCGCCGGACTAGCCACCTCCTTGGTTTCGCCAGACCAGTTGGATGCCACCACAAACAGACGACTGCCCAGACCGTAGCTCCCTCTTCAAAGCAGGTAAACATCTCCGAAACTATAACTTCACCTTGTTTGTTCGTCATAGAGGATATAAATCTTGCTATGAATCATTAGCGATAGTTTTTTTACATGAATCATTGCCTCGTAATACTGCATCACCCTTTCTCTGTTTGGGTCCCTGTTCGCGTGGTCATTAATTGTGTTTATTGATAAAGTGTGTCGGCACTGAATCTGGAGAGAAAATGAAGTTGCGATGAGTCTGTTCTCTCTTTTATTTGTTCGCATTACTGTATTTTGATTGGTATCCGAGGAGGATTGATGCCAATAGATGAATCTGGTGGTCTTATGAGGCTTGTTGAGGGTTAGATTCGAAGGCCAACGGGGGAGACGTCACTAGCATTAGTTCTGTGGAGACCGTTGGGGTGGCCAGTGATGATGGGAGGTTATAGCGGGGTCGATTGGTTTGGCCGTGTGGGGATGATGGGCATTATTGTGCATTTATGAGTCAAAGGCGCAACATTTAGCTGAACTTATCTGGGTTAGTTTTGTTTTTCGTGTTATTTCTCCTTGTTGCTTTAGTCTGGCAGTCAAAGATCCTTTGAAGGCCCTTCCTCAAGGTTCAGCGTCGTTCTCGCATTACTGAAGTGTTTAGCTTATTCTATACATGCATTTGGCTTTCTTCCTTATAGGGAAGGAAGCTTCTCATGATAGGGACAACAAGTGCAGGGAGTTTCTTGGATTCAATTGATGTTGTCGTAAGTAACTTCGTGTAATCTTGAATGTTATCAGTTCAAAAGTTCCTAAATTCATGGAGATGCGAGTATGCATTGCTATACTTCTAAAGGAACAATTTCGTAAAAGTGGGGGACTCATCTTTTTATGTGATATTAGCCAATTTTGAGACTTTTGTTGTGAGTTTTATGCTTTCCTTCTTAATGTCAGGGCATATAGTGGCTATGTGGATGGATAAATACCGTTGAGCTTTTACCAAGTTCATTTTTCCTATGCGGAGGAGGAGATTTGTCAAGGATGGTCTGATTCAGTATCGCATTGTATGTCAACAAGTGAATGTCACCTCTTTAGAGGAGGTGATGAAGCACTTCATGCATCTCTCAACGGAGCAAGCAGAGCAGGCATAATATTGGAAGTATCTTTTCATATCTATCGGGGATAAGCTTTGCTTTAGCATCTTCTGTGCCAGAAGTGTAGTTAGCCCAATATGTTCTTTCCCTATAAAGAATTGCCACCCTGAAGTTGCTTAAGCAGTTGCTTTAAAGTGCTCAAGATTATTTATTCTCTCATTATGTGTACTATAAAGAAAAATGTTTATGTCATTCTTGTGGGAAATGTAGATGAATGTACTTCATTTTCATATTATTATAATATTTTGATGTTATTAAGTGCTTAATCAATGTTAAATATAAATTGTAGAAATTAATTTTGCTTTTGATTAGATTTAAAATTGAAAAATAAAAGCAATGATTTTATCATATGATCACAAATAATAAAAGTTTGTTGCAAAAATAAAATTTCGTCGCTAAATTTGTCCCTAAACAATATTTGTCGTAGAGTTCCTTGCTAAAGAATTAATAAAAATTCATCGCTAAATTCATCGCTAAATTCGTCCCTAAACAATATTCGTCGCGGAGTTCGTCGCTAAATTTTGTAACCCGAGTTGGCGACGAAATTATTTTCGTTGCTATTTTCGTCACAACTTTCGTGGCAAATGCTATTGCTAAACCTTCGTCGCTAATTATTAACGAATTTTGCCACGAACTGATTAGCGACGAACTTTGCCACGAATTGATTTGCGACGAATTTTGCCATGAACTGATTAGCGACGAACTTTGCCACGAATTGATTTGCGACGAACTTTGCTACGAATTGATTTGCGACGAATTTTGCCACGAACTGATTAGCAACGAACTTTGCCACGAATATAGTGCGTCGCAAATTAGCGACGAATTTTAATTTGTCGCTAATTTAGCGACGAAATTTGAAATTTTTCTCGAAAAAAATTTCATCACCAATTCGGCGTCGCAAAATTTGGCGACAAAATTTGAAATTTTTCGTCGCTAAATTTTGCAACGCCGAATTGGCGATGAAATTTTTTTTGTTGCAATTTTCGTCGCAACTTCATTTAGCGACGAATTTTGCTAAAATTTTCGTGGCAAATGCCGTTGCTAAAACCTTATTTTTTTTGTAGTGACTATGGATGACAATATTGAAGAGGACCCAAATTACTTAAATGTATTTATTAATAATGCAACCGCAAATGAAGAACAACAAATCAATTATGTCAACAAATTCATTTGGAACTTTACTAGGTAATTTTCTAATGTGCAGGCACATCTTCTTGCTCAAGGTTATGTTGTCTCTATATAAAGAGAGACAAATAGTTCTTCTTGGTTGCGACATGGGAGGAAATTATCGTGATCAACATAATGTTTCTATTGCAAGTCAGAGAAGCTTCGCGTGTGACGGAGATGTCTAAAGCTGCATGTGATAGAGATGTCTAAAGCCGATATGCCTCCTCACCAAATCTTTCTCCCTTGAGACAACGTAAGCTCAATGTCCAAGCTATTGCTACAACTGTTTAATCCCAACACAATGATACATATTAAATTTATAACCTATGTAGCACCGACACATTAAGTAAACCTTCACATTGGTGTCGTGTCGGACACGGACATGCGTCGTGTCTAACTTCGTGGTCAATGTGTGTCCAAAATCCGACACATGATCAAAGCTTGGACACATTTTAGACCCGCAAATTGAAGGAAATTTCACTAAAAATATTAAATTAAACTTACTCTTTGACTTGAGCCAAACACAGTCCAAAAAGTGAGTTCCTTCGCATTTCATCAGTGCCATTTTATAGAGCCTGTCAGATTTGTTATTTGACTTGGCTTAGATGTGGGACTTCTTTGTCCAACTAGAAAGCATGCTAAACTCATTTGCGGCCTCTTATACAAACTTCTCTTTGCCTCTTTCACTTACTCACTGACATGGGACTCCAAAATTTACCTTATTTTCATGGCCACAAAAGAAATGACCACACTCCTTTACTACTATTGCTCACTGTTCATCCTTGCTGCTGGTCAGTCCTTCTCACCATTGCTGTTGGTCGGTCCCTCTCACTACTGTTGTTGA
Organism: Psidium friedrichsthalianum; assembly: GCA_019149425.1. Taxonomy (NCBI): domain Eukaryota; kingdom Viridiplantae; phylum Streptophyta; class Magnoliopsida; order Myrtales; family Myrtaceae; genus Psidium; species Psidium friedrichsthalianum. The sequence goes on from JAGVVM010007391.1 coordinate 12,228, forward strand.
TTCTATTCGTCCTTACCGGTGCTATTTGGTGACTCTACCTTATTGTTGCCTATGCTCGTTGTTTGTCCGCTAGTTTGAGATCATCACTAAACTTGTTGCTGCTTTGACCGAGAGGACCAAGAGTTGTGTTTTGCCAAGTTACCCAGCTGCTACCTCGACATTGTCATCAGTTCATTCCCCTCTAGCCGTTTAACCACAAGTCATTTGCATAAGCTCCTTTTGTAT